>ML788112.1:117646-140777 GCA_009831015.1 Picea engelmannii
GTAATTTAGATTAGTAATGTTATTTTAATTATGTCGGCTTTAAGCCATTATTTGTAATTATACCTCCTAGTCTCCTATATATACCAAGGAGACATTTTCATTTTGAATCATCTTGTACTTGAACATTTAAGTGGGGTAAAAGGGCGTTGCCCCCTCGAAGAGGCTTATTATCTGAAATTATCTCTTTTTCAAGGCGTTGAGTACTTTTCCTGAGGTTTTTATATGCTATATTGATGTTTGGTTCTTAATAGTGAAGATTGGCTAAGGACCTTGGGTCCCATTCTCATGGATTTTAAGGACTTAACCATGCAATTCGACCAGGAAGGCCACCAATATAAATTCCAAGGCATCACTATTGGTTCACCTGAGGTCATTAGTTCCCATCGTATGGAAAAGCTGCTCAAAAAAGGTCACTCTGGTGTCATTGCCCAACTCCATGCCATACAAGCAACAAAGACACCCCCGGTGCCGCAAGACCTCGAAGCTCTCCTTTCCAAACATCAAATGGTATTTTCCACTCCCCAAGGACTCCCTTCTTCCCGTGGTGTTCATGATCATTCCATTCCTCTGGTACCAGGAAGCCTTCCTCCCAATATCTGTCTGTATCGCCACCCCTTTTCATAAAAAAATTAAATTGAGAAAATGGTCCAGGAACTCCTTACTACAGGTGTTATATGTCCTAGTATGAGCCCTTACTCTTCACCGGTAGTCATGGTCTTGAAGAAAGAAGGTTCTTGGAGAATGTGTCCTGACTTTCATGTCCTCAACAAACTGACCATTAAAGATAAATTTCTCATTCCTGTCATTGATGACCTTCTGAATGAATTGAGTGGAGCCCAATTATTTAATAAACTTGATCTTCACTCGAGCTATCACCAGATATGTATGAAAGAGGCAGACATCCCCAAGACGGCCTTTCAAACTCATGAGGGCCACTATGAGTTTTTGGCCATGCCCTTTGGTCTATGTAATGCCCCCTCCACCTTCCAAAGCCTCATGAATCATGTCTTCCATCCCTTTATTTGTCATTTTGTCTTAGTTTTCTTTGATGATATCCTCATCTATAGAAAAACTTGGACAAACCATCTTACTCATGTGGATCAAGTTCTCCATCTACTCTCTCAGCACCAACTTTTCCTGAAACAGTCTAAATGTGCTTTTGGTGCCTCAGAAGTAGAATACTTAGGTCATCTAGTGGGCAAGGATGGCGTTAGGGTGGACCCGAAAAAGATTGAAGTTTTGCAAGACTGGCCGCACCCAAAGACTCCCAAAAGCTTGCGTGGATTTTTGGGCCTCATAGGGTATTATCACAAGTTTGTTAAGAACTACAGAAAGATTGCAACAACTCTCACTGCTCTACTAAAAAATACCTCTTTCACTTGGACTCCAACTAATGCTCAAGCTTTTCAAACCTTGAAGATGACCATGTGCACCACTCAGGTTCTGGCCCTTCCTGATTTCACAAAGACCTTTGTGTTGGAATGTGATGCCTTAGGGAAAGGAATCGACGTTGTCCTTATGCAAGAGGGTCGACCTTTGGACTTCACTAGCAAGCAATTATCTGAAAGGAATCTGGGCAAACCCATTTATGAAAAGGAAATGTTGGCTATTTTGCATGCCCTTGAGTTGTGGCATCCTTATCTCTTGGGGCAATGCTTCCAAATTAAGACCGACCATCAAAGCCTCAAGTACTTTCTGGAACAACGCATTTCCTCCTAGGAGAAACAAAAATGGGTGACTAAGCTCTTTGGATATGATTATGAGATCATTTACAAGAAGGGCAAAGACAATGTCATGGTGGATGCACTGTCCCGAAAAAATGAAGACGAAGGATCCCTTTTTTCTCTTTCCTTCATTGTACCCGATTGGCTCCAAGTTGTGCGCCAGGAATGGCTTCAAGATCTCAAAAGTTCGCATCTAATCCAACAATTGCAGACCAAGGCTCTGGCTCCCCCAGGGTACTCCTGGCTCCAATATGAGCTTCGATACAAAGGCCGTTTGTATTTAAGTAAACAATCCAAGATTAAATCCATGGTACTTTCTGAGATTCATGCTACACCCACAACAGGGCACTCAGGATTCACCAAAACATATGACAGGGTCAAACGTTCTTTTTTTGGGGATGGTATGAAACAGGACATCCATAATTTTGTTGCTGAATGTGAGGTGTGTCAACGCAATAAGGGAGAAACAGTCAAATCTCTGGGCACCCTACAACCGCTTTTGATTCCCCCTGCTATTTGGAAGGATATCTCTATGGCCTTTATTACCAACTTACCCAAATCGGGGAATAAATCAGTCATAATGATGGTTGTAGATCGCCTTTCCAAGTATGCTCATTTCTGTGCTCTTCACCACCCATTTACTGCATCCACGGTGACTCAAATTTTCATGGAACAGTTCTTCAAGCTTCATGGCATGCCGCACTCTATTGTTTCTTATCGTGACCCAACTTTCATAAGCAATTTTTGGCAAGAACTATTTAAGCTACAAGGCACCCAATTGCATCTCAGCTCATCTTATCATCCCCAGACAGATGGTCAAATGAAAGTTGTCAAAAAGTGTTTGGAAACATATCTGAGGTGCTTTGCCTCTGAAAAACCACACCAGTGGGATCAATGGTTACCCCTCGCTGAATGGTGGTACAACACTTCATACCATATAGCCACTCACATGACTCCTTTTGAAGCGGTATATGGACAGAAGCCACCTTCAGTTCTCTCATACTTATTGGGTACCTCGAAGGTCCAGGCAGTTGACCAAACACTTATAGTCCGAGAGGATATTCTTCATACCCTTAAAGAGAACTTGGTCATGGAACAAAATCGCATGAAGCAGCAAGCAGATCAAGCTCGCTCTGAACGCCAATTTGCAGAAGGGGATCAGGTGTTTTTGTGATTGCAACCATATAAGAAAACTTCCCTCAAGGTCGAGCATTGTCAGAAGCTAGTGCCCAAATTTTATGGTCCTTATACAGTTCTCAAGTGTGTGGGACAAGTTGCATATCAGTTAGCTCTGCCCAGTGAGTCGAAGCTACATCCTGTTTTTCATGTTTCATGCTTAAAGAAGGTGATTGGAACCAGGTGCCAAATTCAAACCAACCTTCCAGAGTTAGTTGAAGAAGGATCCATTTGGCTACAGCCAGAAGCAGTTTTGGACCAGTGTGAGCATCGCCTGCGTCAGAGAACCATCAAGGAAGTACTAGTCCAGTGGAAAGATACGACTCCAACAGATGCCACTTGGGAACCAGCTACCATTCTGCAGCAGTTTCCACATCTCAAGCCTTGAGGACAAGGTTGTTTTTAAGGAGGCGGACATGTTAAGGTCCTAACCTGCACATAGGTAGATCAATGTATTTAGATGTAATAAAGGTCAATATTAATAAGGCCTTTCAATAAAATAGAATAAGGCGGATGTAAGAAGACCTAATAGAAGCTTCCACTTCTAGAAGGATCTTCCTCTAGATGCTTCTCTTAATAGACATATTTAGTATAAATAAGGGTCGAGGGTATGAAAACCCTAGCTTGGAGATTATTGTAACAGAGCACTACTCGACTGGAGGTTTCCCCCTCGAAGAGGCCTGTGAACATTGCTTTCTGAATCAAAGTGTTATTTCAGTTGTTTCTCTTATATTATTTATGTGTTATTGTGGAGATTATGCTGGTTATATTACTGTTATTCTGCCATTTCTAGCATTTCATTTATGTTCTGTGTATTATTATATCTGGTATCTTGCAGATATCTATTACAAATTTCAATATATTAGCGAAAATGAGTCTAGTCTACCGCTTCCCTATTCCATACTTAGCCACTTTTTCGATTTCAGGTTCCCAGACAAGAAAGCTTACGATTTCACTTCCATTGTTTTGTGGCCTGCAAATAGTACCTAGAGATCCATGATATACAAATTGACCTCTAGACTGTCCAATCATGCCCTCTTTTGTCTTATGCGTTTTGCACTCAAAAACTTCTGAGACATACAATTTGACCCTCAGACCCTCACCTCGCATGGTTATACCTTGTAACCCTATTTTGAAGCCCGGCCGACCGCTTTTGATAATTAGCCATTCCTTAATTGCTCTTTCCTATCCCCATGACCTTCGTACTTCTTTCTAAATATGTTATTAGTAAGTTTTGATGCTAATATCTCATCATGTAGGAACCGTCAACATTGTCATTAATGAGTGAAACACTCGAGGAGATCTCCCATTAATACGCATTAAACCAAGATCTGTGGAGAGTTATATTATCCCTTCCGATTGTTCATCTCAAACAACATGGAAGGTCTTTCGTGGGTCGTCACGTTGGCATGTTCACAAAATCTCCAATCCTTAATTGCTCTTCGTCGTACTCGCCATCTTCACACTTCTAAGTATGCAATTACTAGTCTTTAATACTAACAATGCATCATGCAACAACCGTTAAAATTGTCATTAATGAGCGAAAGGCTCAAGGAGATCTCCCATTCACACGCATTGGACCAATATTTGTGGAGGGTTATATTATCCCTTCCAACTCTTTATTTCAAACATCGTCTAGAGAAAATGAACGTTCTCATAAACTTATGGCAGCAACTCGACAACAGTTCTGTGGAGATATGGTGAATATATTCGGACGTGAGGACCATAACTTCTAGTGGTCCATGGCATGCTCGTACTATTCATCCTGTTCCACCCAAAATGAAATGATTTGGACCTCTGAAATTTCTTGTGTAGGCTGCGTCCATAAGGTTTTTGACTGTAATGGGGTGGTCTCTTGGTGCGCCGAAAAATATATTTCAAGCCAAAGAATTATTCCACTGCGCGACCATTATCTTGTTTCTTTGTCACCCCAGGTCTTCCACCAGATGTTAATATTGTCGGAGCCAACATTGACCTTCAGAGGACAAGACTGCAAGCAGTTCCTAGAAAAAACATGATAACGGGTTGGACCTCTTACCCAAGTTCCTTGAAGACCCAACAATTGTTCCTGAAGATATCACAAAGTTGCAGGTCGGTTCCTTTAGAAATTCATTCTAGGAAATTGTCTGGTTGTTTACAAGAATAACGAGATATGAATCCACGACAAGCATTTTCCACATAGTTATTTATATTTTGTATTTCACAGTCAAGGAACAATCCATTTTTTATTGGGGGAAGCTAATTTCCATTGAAATATGTTCCCAATTGTCATGATTCAAAGACGAGAATAAATTTTATATGTCATCCTACTTGATTTTCGCCATAGCGCATTGTTGTCCGTTTCCAAAACTATCTCTGTCCAAGAAGATAAACTATGAATTCGACCCAGTAACGTTATGGTACCAGACCTTGTGGAGGCACAAGGCCTCCCATTGTTTTTATGAGGTTTTTAATGACTTTGTCTCAGTTTTCAAAGATTTATTGTTAGGAAAGGATGTTCCCCGGATGTCTGGCCAAGCAACCAAGTTTTTGGACAGGAAGGGGACACTTGAACAAATGGAAAATTACAATGTAATAATGATTTCTGGATCCAAGGAAAATCCTTATTTCCTTCCATATCACATCACAGACAAGATGTTTGTTATAGAAATAACAAGGAAATACAACTACTGGTTGCATTTTTTCCATGGAAAGAGAAAAAAAAAGTTCATTCCTCTTCCCTGGAAAGTCGGGGACTTCGTGTTCAGGAACACCAACAAGAT
Organism: Picea engelmannii; assembly: GCA_009831015.1. Lineage (NCBI taxonomy): Eukaryota > Viridiplantae > Streptophyta > Pinopsida > Pinales > Pinaceae > Picea > Picea engelmannii. The sequence goes on from ML788112.1 coordinate 123,309, forward strand.
TGGCTAATTCACATGTCATTTCAAGAACTTGAACCTAAGATATGTTGAAAGGCTAAGAGGGTTCGACCCTAATGGGATTTTTCTAGAACATTTACTAGCTGTTGGATTTAGCAAATATTTTATCCATACACGCTTGACCAAAGATAGAGATAATGACGACAACACTCTTTCTCCTAACAATGGCGATGCAGAGACATTGCAAAGGACAACTTAATTGTACAGACAACATGGAAAAGGATCCGGTGAGAAGAGTGTCCAGTCCTCGACCAACACTCCCAAGAGCATGACATCACGGAGCATCACTTCAATGGCCCATCCCAATAAGAAAGAAACCCATAAATCTTCAAATGGAGGAGGAGATAAGAACCCTCCTCGCGGAAAAATTGATAGTTCTCACAAGCTTCCCATGACGGAGAAGAGAAAAAACATTGTAGGGTAGGCGGAAGAGCCCGAAACTGAAAGTGAGAACATGCAACTTGAGACTGTTGTGGATGACGTGTTCTGCAAAGTTGATCAGTGCACAGACACAATGCACCATAGTTCCACAATGGAAATAGCTGAGACCGACATTTTTTACTAAGATGAATCCTTTGTATTCCAGGGCACTGTTTTTTACAACCAATCTAAAATTTTAATTATTGAAAATGAGATGTAACAAATAAGAAAGGGAAATCTCGTTCAGAGATTAACCTTAGGAAAATGCAGTCGTCCAAAATCTCTCGATTTCACAGAGCAACCACAGATGATATTGATGATTCCATTGGAGGAATTGAAGTGGATAATGCCAGACTGAACAACTGAATCAAGGAATTGGAGGAGGCTTTGATTCCTACCCCATTTTTTGCCAATCCTTTAGCAAAAACCATGCCTGCCACCCCTGCAACCAAGTTAAAAGGATCCTCCAGCCTCCTCACATCCTGTAGAGGCTATGTAGAGAAGAATATCAAGAAAATAATGCAGCTAATTACTGAAGCCTAGGAAACATCACAAAACATAGCTTCATTTTGAATGAGGGCACATGCTTTGCACAAACATTTGCAGGCAGATTTAAAAAATGAAGAACATTTCTATCTAGAGATGGTGATCCCTTTTTCCAACCATGTCATCAACATCTCAGATCTGAAAAGAAGACAAGAATATCTCCCCTCCCCAAACCAGATCAAACAATTAAAAGCATGCTAGAAAGAGAAAGTTAAGAAGCTATACCTCATTGTCGAATCATGTGAACAAGCCATATCAAAGAAGAAGAATTCTTCAGAAAACCAAGTGAAATAGACTTAGCCAGAAGTACCAACAAGGTTCAATACCCAAACTTAATCCTCAACTCCTTGTCCTTAACCAAGCAAGCCTCCGATGAACAAGTTGATATTTTAAAGGGGTTGTCTTTAGAAAAAATTTATGACATCCTTGAATATGGTCAAGATGACGTGGAGTACTGGCTAGTGGACTATTTGACACACAATGAAGAAATTGAATAGGCTTTGAATAGTATTTCTATCGATCTAAGGAAATTAGAAAATGAGCTTTTCAACATAGAAATCTGGGATGAAATCAATGTGGCCCCCATGAGAAGCTACATTGAAGAATGGCTCCAAAAGAAAATCAAAAATCTCACCGACAAAGGGAAACCACTGGTTGGCACGATTCCAGTGGTCATCGACGAGAACAACAAAAAAGCATCAACAAGCAAGTAGCAAAGGGAGAAATAGATACCATCATAGTAAGTATATATTGATCACATCTTGTTTTCTTTATCAATCCAGTTATTCCACCTCTTTAAATAGAAATCTATAACCAAAGACCGATAACTTCCAATTTCTTCTTTTTAGGTCTTCCTCTCTACCATCGCGCACTTCTTCTTTCTACAGTGCTATTTCTTGTACTTGTTTATTTTATGGTCCGTGGGAGCCCCAATCCCATTCTATATGACAAACACATTTAAATTTCTATAAATATGTAATAGATTCCAGAAATATGTTACAGACATTATTAATTTTTGATAAATTTCAAAGAAACTAATTCGGGAACAATTTTGAGGGTGCCTTGTGGGCTGCTTTCGGAATGCTAAATTAGTTATCTTTATGCATATCGATCATATGCTTTTATTTTTATGTGCTCAATTTTTTTTCTTCAACTATGTTGGATGTCAGCAAATTGTGTTTATTAAATTTGAATGCTTAATGTGTGTGATTCCTGGTCCCTTTTTCCAGGAACCTTTATTTCAAAAAAATAAAAATAAAAATAAATACTACTATCATTTTTTATTGCTTCAAGTCATTACGACATAAATTTTCTAAGTCCCATATTTGAACTATATGCACCCCAGGAAAAAACTTAAACAAGAGTATCACATCTATAAAAAACGCAGTAGGATTGACATCCTTGTTCACATATTAACCCCATATTAATATAATATTATGATCAACTAATTCGGGAGGTTCTTCGGCGCTCCAGCCTTACTTCCGCAATGACATTCTCCCCGGGTCATCTACTAGCCCGATGTCTTATGGCTGGCATTTGACACACTGGCACGAGTCATTTTCTGCATGGATACCACCTGTACTTCAAGCTGCTTCCCACGTGTCTCTGCTACTTTGGGCTTTTATTTCTCCCTCGGTCCCGCCAGAGTAGTGCATTTATTCCCATTCCAACCTAGCAAGGACTATGCTGCCATGCAACACTTGTTAGTTTAGTTTTGTTTCAAATCTAACAAGAAATTGTTGATCTGTAGATTCGAATGATAAAATATGTGTAATTAGAGTGTCCCACAAGTTTTACAAAAAATTGAATAGATTTATATATTCATAACTACAATTTAAACAAATTATGATTTCATCCAAGGACCTCAACTCTAAGTAATGTGTCGTATAGGGATCCTTGGATAAAGCGATACAATAGGCGTTAATAATTGAACCGTTAGAACATAGGATTGTTGTCACAAACCCTCATCAATTTATCGGTCGATCACAGTCGAATCAATTTTATAAAATCCATTTTAGTAATTAAATTTTTTAATATAGTTGTGAAAAGGAAACCATCACCATGAATACAAATTTTAACATGTAAAATTTACAACTTAAATAATTATTTATTATTTTATTTTTACAGAGATATTTTATGAATCAACTTGTATATAAATGGTTAATATTATTGTATTTTTTTAATGACTTTCTCCTTATAATTTGAATTTTTATTTAATATATATTATATAAGAGTTGGTTTATAAGGAGAAAGTGTAAATATGAAATGATGATGATGATTAACGTCCATTGAAACCAAATTTGGTTTATATAATCTAAAGAAAGGTAAGAAATTACATGGTTTGCTTTAGAATTTTTGTGTGATTGAAAAGCTTTAAGAGAAGCGTTCCTAAATCACCATAGTTTTGATGAGTTAAAAAGTTAGGAAGGTCCATATTGTAACAAATATTTTGAAATTGTGATCTAGTGTAGGCATACACATGACATTCTAAGAGAAAGTGATTTTCATCTTCAACCCTGTTGGTGTTACAAGGATGAAAAATTCTTTCAACCCACGACGTTTTAGAAATTGTTTGACACCATGTTTCACTATGGAGTTCATGAGAGTTTGTTCTTATTTTAGCAATGTTAATTTTCTTCTTTACTCTATTCAAAACAAGCAGATACTTTTGATCTTCTAGAATATGATTCATCACCTCCTTATAGTATTTTAATTTTCTTTTATCCTCCAATTCTTTATCGCACCACAATTTCTCCTGAAATTTATATGTAATAATATTCTTAATATTATCGTTATTCTAGAAAGTGACATCTTCCTTTGTTCCCAAATAATTTAGTAAAGACTTAGCATATTTATGCCAACCCCGCTTGAGTCGCAGGTGGTTTTGACTAGAGTTTAAAGAAAACTTAGGAAGCCTCTTGTCTTCTATGTTGTTTATCTTGTTGAACTTGTACATTAGGTATCAATTCATAGTTGTAGTTTCAATGGGGAGGAGATTCACTTCTATGAGAAGGATAGGATAGGGTGTATTGTCTTTAAATTTTAGATTATAAGCCATAAAAAAATATTGTATTTGCTCTATTTGTCTCCATGATTCTCTAGAGACGTTATAGCCCCAAACTTCACAACCATATAAGATAATAGGAGTGATGAGAGTGTCAGAGAGGAGTTTATTCTTATCACATAGACAAAGGTCCATTGATTTACAATTGTTTTCAAGTCCATAATAAGCTTTCCACTCTCCATTTATCCTTTAATCAATGTTATAGTTTCATTTAAGCTTCTGATGAAGATTGATTCAAGATATTTGTATGAAGTCAATTCCTCCAAGTTGTACTGTTATACACGAAATAGAATAAGTAATCATTTTGGATTTAATTATCATAACCTTTGTTTTGACAATGTTAATAGTCATACCTATACTAGACCATAAATCCTTGAGAAATTTTAGTTGCTTGTCGAGATCATAAGGACTCTTTCCATAAGAACAATATCATCAATGTATAGAAGAATGATGATTACTATACTAGCTAGAGGCGGGTTGGAACAACCTACTTCTTCCAAACAACCCTCTAACTTGTTAATGTATATGAAAAAATAGTAGGTGACAGGGGCCAACCATGCTTAACTCCTATATTACACTTAATTTCTTCCAATCAACCATTAGTGTTATTAAACTTGGTAATAATGTTCTGGTACAACCTTATTGCAACAACTCTCAACTCAAAACTACTTTTAGCTATTCTAATCTTCTAACGTTTTAATTTGTCTTTGCAAAGTTGAGTTTCTCCCAACTCTATTTTGGCACCTGAGGTTGTGCAGCACTGCCTTACCTTACCCGCAAGGGCTTAGCTAGCATGTGCCTACTACAATTAGACTATGCTTCTTCATTTAAGATTTTCCCACTGCTTCACCTTAAGATACAATCTGTCAAATGCAACTAGGTTATGTTCAACCAAGTTTATTCAACAATGGACACATGTTCAACAGGGGATTTTAAAACATCCCACCAATACTTAGCCAACACAAAGCAAAGTAAGGAACAATAACATCCAACAATTATAAAGAGTCCACAACACACATGTATAGGAAACACCCAAGGCAAGTGCCTTAAATTTACTATATGAAGAATGTCACAGATATACAACAAGAGAGTTTCACCTCCTACCTGCAACTCTCTTACATATGCATAATGAATCTAAGGATATATTTCCTTCTACCCACTACCCAACTGAGTTGCACAATCCTAGCCCTAGAGAAACTTTGATTGATCCAAAATGATCCATGACCAAGGAAAAATCAAACACTACCAAGTCGTAGAGATCTGTGGCAGCTTTCCAATGGTGCAAATTTCGTGTCAATCCAACTTCGTATGACGAAGCTATGGCATTCTAAATATTTTGACCAATGACACAAAAGTCAACCTTATAGAGACACGTGGCGCACCCTGATGGTGACATGTTGCAGTGTTCATAGGTGACACATGGCAGGGTTCGGTGGTGAAATGTAGCAATTCATAGAGATGACATGTGGCAGGTTTCTATGATGACACTTGGTCGTTGAATGGGTCAACCATGGTGACACATGGACCAATCCAATGGTGCCACATGCCACGTGCCACCCTGGGATTGGTCAAAGGGGAACCAAGTTCAAATTTTGTTGAATTACACCGGTGGGGGATCCAAACCCATAGAGATGACATGTGGCAGGTTTCTATGATGACACTTGGTCGCTGAATGGGTCAACCATGGTGACACATGGACCAATCCAATGGTGCCACATGCCACGTGCCACCCTGGGATTGGTCAAAGGGGAACCAAGTTCAAATTTTGTTGAATTATACCGGTGGGGGATCCAAACCCATAGAGATGACATGTGGCAGGTTTCTATGATGACACTTGGTCGCTGAATGGGTCAACCATGGTGACACATGGACCAATCCAGTGGTGCCACATGCCACCCTGGGATTGGTCAAAGGGGAACCAAGTTCAAATTTTGTTGAATTATACCAGTGGGGGATTCAAACCCATGGCCGGACGAGAACCTAACCCCTGACCACTTGGGCTACCATGTTCTTGTAGATCCAGATGGCAAATTTCATATTTAAATTTGATGTAGTTCGGATACAAATTAAAACAAGTGTTGTGAGAGTCAACCCCGCGACTCTCCTAGCGCTAACATCTTAACTACATCCGATAACCAATGTGTTGTCATACCACTTGTTAAACCATGGCATAAAAACTACATTTAAGTTGTAATGTAGAGGATATAACGGGCAAAGCACCAATCGGCGGGGGTCGAACCCTCGATCTCCACCAAGACTAGCATTTTCCACAATGATATATTTCCAACGTGCCACGAAGTGATTCTTATTTGGAAGACAACCAAATATTGTTTTTGATCCGATAAATCACGCCAAAGCCTTTGTAAAAGGCCTAAATCGTGCCCATATCACGCCATACAATGAATTGAACCCTCGACCACAATTACATACGTAAAAGACTTTTTAAATCAGGCTATAGGTAAAAATTTGTATGATTTGTAAAAAAATTATTATTAAGTCGAGTTTTGACTTGATGTAAAGGGAGAAAAAATGGGTTTTGGAGCATTTTGATCCCATTTATTTTGGGGAAAAGAATGGGATTGCTTTTGTAAGCCTGTGCATAGAAAAATATAGGACAGTTTGGTATAGCTTGAGAGCTCAATTGTTGATGTGAAGGATTTCAAAGCATTAATAATGAAGCAATCATGCACTGGAAGTGGACCCAGAGACGTAACCCATGGGGCAAAATCCATTATCAATGTTTGTCTTTCTATTTCTGATTTATTTATGCCGTAATTCTCTCATTTTCCATATAATTTTAATTGTTTATGTATTTCGAATTAAGATATGAATGCATTTAAAAATACATAAACTAACTCTCAACTTAATCAATAATACCTTCATTTTTGTATCATTCATCTTGCCTCCTACAAGTCCTATCTTCTTCTTCTCACTTAGCTAGTGCAATTTGCCCCACTATGCCTAATATTGAACAATACTTGGAACAAATGAATGGAACATCAAATGAAGCCAAGGTTAATGTTGTGGCAATGTTCTTGATAGGGACCACAAATATTTGGTGGAGAAACAGAGCAGAGAACTTGGTAGTCAGGCACAGTATAGAGAAGATTGAAAATTAGGCAGAGATGAAAGCAACCTTGAAGGCTCAATTTGGGCTAGGGAATCAATCTTATATTACGTGGAATCAACTGTTTTCTCTTAAGCATACAAGTAGGATCTGAACTTACATCAAGGAGTTTCAATCCTCATGTTAGAGATATGAGCACATGTTTGAAAAAAATAGGTTGTTCCATTTCATGAATGGGTTTCAAGCTTGGGCGCAGAGTGATTTGTGACACCATAATGTGTTTAACTTTACCACAACCATCATCGTAGCATACAAGTTGTTGGACTGCATGGAAGAGGCAAAAGGTGGTCCAAGGGATAATGAGGATGCTCCAAAACCAGTATGGAAAGAACAAAAATAAAGATAGAGTAAAGGTGAAGTCGTTTGGGAAGTCTAGTGAGGAAAAGACCAAGCAAATATATGTTCCTAAGGAAAAATATAAGACTATTTCTTATTGGATTTGTGCAAAAGTTCATTATGCAACGGATTTTCCATTGAAGTATAAGTTGTCAATTTTGGAGCAAGTGGACATACCCTTCGTTGGTGTTTTGCAATTCTTGGTTGTTGTGATAGAACACAAGTCCACAATAATCCAAGAGAAAGACTTCACAATACTTTCATATGTTCCATAAATATTGAATCAAATATCCATTGATGCCATGGTTAACAACGAGGTGACCCAAAATTTCATGAAGGAAGATGTTGCAAGAGAGATTGGGTTGTAGTTGGAGCCAACATAGACTTCTTTCAAAGCAGTGAACTTAGAAGTGGAAAAGTTGGTTGGTACAACCAATGGAGTCACCTCGAAGCTTGGATATTAGAGTGGAACTATAAGTTTCGCCATTATGTATATGAATGACTTTGAGGTTATTATGGGGAAAGAATTCATGAGGAAGGTGAAGGAAATACCTATGCCTCACTTAGTTTGTTTGGTCATATTTTCAAAACAAGATCCATGTGTCATCTCTACAATAAGGAGGGGGGACAAAGTTGTTGGCGTAATGGCTTCCTTGAGCATGGTTTCTATAACCAGTCAAGGGGATAAGAAAACTTGCAATAAAGAACTTGGAGGCATTGGAGTTGATGGATGATCTATAGGTGGGACTTAATAGGAGGAAGTCTTGTGCAATCTTTGGTGGGCGGTAGTTCGGTGAAGGTGTTGGAGAAAAGACTTAATAGGATTGAATCCATAGTGGACTACATAGTGACAATAGTAGCTAGAGTGGTGGATGTTTGCTTAGATAAGCAAGACATTCTAGTTCTGAGTGGAAAAATGGAGACAATGGAACATTCTCCCAAGAAATCCAATGAAGCATTCAACTTGCATGGGCTAGATTTGATAGTACAAAAAGATGATACAGTTGCAAAGCACCAGCTAATCCAGGATATTTTCATCGTGACTTATAAAGAATTGCATTAAATGAGCATAAATTAAAGTGCACCATTAATGAAGGGAAAACTTAAAAATGAAGAGACATAAGCATCAGATATGAACAAAAAAACTTGATAACAGAGTTCGTCCCTGGTGGACTACATCTCCAAGGCCTGCTCTCAAATGGGTAGGCTCTTTCATTAACTCAGCAAAATAATTTGGTAAATACATAAATATACCTCATTCTGAAATCAAGTTTTTGAAATAATGCTTAGATCATAAAACAGATAGCACCACTAAATTTTTGGGGTCTAATTACCCAAAAATGAATGTCTCCATGCTCTGATATGACTCTGGCACTCCCAGGCCCAAGAAGAATTATGTCTTCGTTTCCATGCCCTCTGCAACCTACAATGATGATAGTTTTGTCTCGAAATCCATGCCCGCAGGTCCATACGGTCCACGCCTCTCTTCCCTGGCTCTGGGTGTATTACACCTTTTAAATAATATCCATGGATGGATGTACCAAGAGGCACCCGTGGCACATTGGTTGTGGGCGGATTGGTTAAGGCTCGGGCATCGCGAAGGTTCCGAGGTCGAATCCCACCAGACTCCATTTTGGTGTGTTGTGTGTGTGTGTGTGTGTGTGTGTATATATATATATATATATATATATATATATATATATATATATATATATATATATATATATATATTTGGTCTCCACTAACTTTAGTGTACTTGCTAGAATTCCTTCCAACTTACTATTAAAATTGGCGTAGTCCGCCAGATTTGGCAAACTCGCCATTTTTTAAAAATGAAATTCGTTCACGGGTTAATATTGGGTGTTTAGGGGATGTCATGTGTTGCCCACTGATTATCCCACTTGTTTTCTAATGTCGTCGTCCCGTCAACCCGTACCTAACACGTGGTGCTTCATGGGTGGTGCCACGTGGCATTTCTTGGAGGTGCCACGTGGCACTTTTTTACTAGTCCACATGGACCCTTGAAAATCCCATTGGCAGGTGACACGTGGAAACTGTCGGTGCTACCACGTGGCATGCTGACATCAACCTACCATGTCATCTACTAACATCATGATGATGTCAACAGTATGGATGATGATGTGGCCCCCTGTTGACTAGCCATGTTTGACCGCGACTTTGACTGTGAATATCTTTCAAACCACAACTCTGCTTGATGAGATGTTTATGCCATTAGAAATCATGTGACGCACTCTTCACGATCATGCCATTTTCAATGAGTTTTGGGAAATCTGAATTTTTTTCCCTTTCTTTGTCTGGTGGAGCCATTCTGAGCATTCCGAGTTGCCTCTATGAGTTCTGAGTTATTCTTAGCCTTTTCTATATCCTTTTTGGATCATGCCTTCCCACTGAGAGATTTTTGGACCACTAAAATCTTACTTCAATCAACATGTAAGTGAGGGGATTTCTCCCTCACTCTTTCCTTCTCAATCTTCCATGCCTTGCTAGATTGTGTACCTTTTAGGCATACTCGAAGATAAGTAAATTCATTCCTACGTGGAGTCCTCAGTCTTCGATCTAGGATGACATCTTCCTTTATCTTTACTTTGACTATTTGGCTGACCTATTGAACCCTTTGAATGAACTTGCAGGCTGGATCTCTCTCCCTGACATTTTTCCCATACTTTAAGTCCAAGGGGATCTTAGGTAAATACCCAAGACAAGTATAAACTAGTGAATCTTGAGTGAAAGAAGACATGACTTGATCATACACAGGTTGGACATACAATAACTGATCATCCCATGACTTAGGATGCTTGTTGCAATATCCTTGAAGCAACTGGACCACCATATTATTTACCACCAATGTCTGTCTGTCGGCTTGTGGATGGAAAGAAATGCTCCTCCCCATCATGGTGTCCATGAGCTGCCACAAATTTTTCCAATATTATCCTAACAATCGAGACTCTCAACTAGAGGTAATGAACATGGATAACCTAAAACAGACCCTTACATACTGGGATAACAAAACAGCAATATGCCTATCACACAACCTATCAACTACTACACCTAAGTAGACATGACTCATACTAGACATGGGTAATCCCCTTACAAAATCCACTGAAAAACTTTCCCAGGGATAAGAGGAAACAGGAAGTGGTGTGTACAGCCTTGGCCTTTCAATAATGGGTTTACAAAAGTACAACACACATTCCTTTACAATAGTGGTTCAAATATTTTCCTTTGAGGAAAATGCCATCCCTGTAAATACATTACAATTCCCAAATGCTCAAGTAAAAATGAAACAAAAGATTCTTTAGTTATATGCACTTCCTTGTAGGAAGGAAAGCGAGGTTTACTCAAATGGTGGAGTAATTTGTCCTGCAAACAAAACTTCTTCGCCTACAAACCCTAGAAGATTCCACATACATCTTTGAATATTTCATCATTAGTATACCATCCATCATTATTGATATGAGCTAAGGGAACATTCATCAAAATAATAGATGTAACAATAGGAGATCTAAAAAGCATGATTGCCCTTATGTTATTGGTACTGGCACTGGTCTCAAACTTGCATGGTTGCTGAAGGTTGGGTAAGGCGAGCATTGGCACAATGTTGATCTTTAAAGTGTCAAAGGTATTATGTTGGATTCCTTCCCACTGAAAGACTTGTCTCATCCCAAGCAATTCATTCTTATGTAAAGGATCAAGAGCATTAACAACATCAAACTTATCTTGGCATTCCCCTTTTATAATCATGAGTACAAGATTCTTGTTAGTGTTTATAACTCTTTTTACTTGCCCTGAACTAACAAGTGTTGATTTGTCCTTTATGTTGTGAGCTTTAATGATGTATTCCACAACATCTTTTGTAATATGGTATTTTTTTTCCTTTCAAAAGAAGATAGCCTTCCTATCATACAGATAGGAAATCCCTAATACAATACCACAGACATCCAAAGGAACCACATCTAGATCCACTTCATCTATCATCTTACAAGAAATATCAAACCTCAACCTACACTGCTTAGTGACATTTAACTTTGCTTTACCAGATACCCAACTGAGAGGGTAAGGTTTATGGTGAGGTCTTGTGGTTAATTCCAATTTCTTAACAAGTGTCTCTAATATTAAATTGACTTGGGAACCCCGATCAAATAATGTGTCTATCTTCGTATCTTTTGATACAACTCTTATGTGTAATAGTGCACTTCTCCTTTTATTATCATCACGTGATTCATTTAAAGAACTTGAACATGCATAAAATGAATCTTTACCTTCCATCCCAACTGTTGTGATCCTTTCTTCGTCATCTGAATTAGAACCAAGATCATGTTGTATTGTAGCAATGGTCTTTGGCTTCCCCTTGCCTCCAAGCTGCTTTGGCCTTAACTCTGGATGTAGTTTCCAACAATGTTCATTATCATGACCAGTTTTCACGCAATGGCTACAAGAGGGTTTTCCTTCTTCCTTTTTTGCTGCAGTTGTCCTCTTGTCCTTCCCATTTCCTTTCTCATTGAAATGGTTTTTAGAATGCTCGAATGGATTTTTCTCCTGTCCATTCTTACCCTTGCTTTCAAGGTGAGTGGCTTGCACACAAACTTCATCAAGACTGGTGGGGTTAAACAATAGTAAAGTATGTTGAATATGACTGTGAAGTGCACCAATATATATCATTAATGTTTCATAGGAATCTAAAGGAATGTTTAGTGCAAGTGATTTCTTCCTAAATTCCTCTGTGAAACTTTGGATTGTTAGACCTTTACTTTTCCTTAAAGTTTGCCACTCCATCATTGCTTTATGTAAATACCCTAATGGATAAAATTGCTTCCTTATCACCGATTTAAATTCCGACCAAGGAAAGAAGATTACCACACTTACTTATGTCCTGAAGCTTGGTCTCCCACCATACGAGAGCGATGCATTTCAACTGAAGAGAAGCCAGTTGCAATTTAACCTCCTATTCATCAATATGCTGGACACAATGACAATACAATTCAATCTGTCGGATCCAATTATCTATCTTTTCAGGATTAACATCTCCATTAAACATAGGTAAAGAAAATTTTACATCAAGCTTTAATAATGGTTTCTTAAAAAAGGCTTTATGGATAGAATGATGAGAATGATGAGAATGCTCAGAGGAAGAAGAAATAGAACTCAAAGGTGAAGGAGGAGGCTCAGGAGGATCTCCTCCATCCCCTTGGTTTACCGAAGTCTCATCATCTGCACGTGCTTCCTTTTTCTTCCCTTTCTTCTTCATCCTCTTCTCGTAATCTCCATACATTCGCTCGACCATTTCTGACATGCGATAAAAGACCATTTGAAATTTGTTCTCTTGTTCATCACGCTTGTCCTCTTCTGCTATTTTCTTCCTTATGGATACACAACCAACTTCGGGATTCAAAATCTTAAGAGTTCCTTGTTGAAATTACTAAGACAACTAAGAGGGGGGGTGAATCAGTTGTTATTGTGCTTAAACAATATTAAGTCTATTAAACCATTCTTAATATTTCTTCAAGTGATCATCAATATTATAACATATGGACAACATAAATAATGAGCATCAGTCACACATAACATATACACAGAGACAGATTTTCACAAGGAAACCCATAAAGGGAGAAAACCTCTTCTTCTTCGAAATGATAGGAAGCCTTTTAAGTTTTGTACATCATCTATGTTTGATCATCAACTCAAAGTGAGGCTACTACCTCTGTTTTACAAGCTCCAACTTGTTGAGAGCACCAACTCTCTGGTTTCTCTAGCACCCACTAAAAGGAAGCACCAACTCCCTGAGTGTTCCAGCACCGACTGGATGGAAGCACCTACTTCCACTTATACAAGACCAACTTGTTTGATAGCACCAACTCTCTAGTTTCTCTAGCACCCACTAGAAGGAAGCACCAACTCCCTAAATATTCCAACACCAACTGGATTTATACAAGCACCAACTTGTATACATAAAACTCTATGTTTTCCCGAGCACCACCATGCCACCCTGTTTTCTAGCCACAACTAGATGGAAGATACAACTCCCAATATTCAAGCACCAACTCGAATATCAGAGGACCACAGTCCTCCCTAGCACCACCCTACCTCCCTAATTATAAATAAATGATTGAATAACCAACAACACATATAAATCGATTCTTACCACTTCTTCTTTGTTCTATAAATCTGGTCTGCTTCTAACTGTTCTGCACTTCTTCTCTTCCTCTGTCTATTCTGCAATTCTTCTATGCTTCAAGTTGTTCTGCAATTCTATTCTTTCTTTTGTCTATTCCTCATCTGTTACTCATCTCTGAGTTTTATCTCACACTGCGCATACTGTCGGTCTCACACTGCGCATACTGTAATTTTCCCTTTCTTACAGTTCAAATCATTTTTCATTTAGAATGACCAATCACGCACAGTCACTGCATGTTTATTTTATACACTGCAACCCCTTCAATTACCCCTCAAATCCCTAGAAGAACGCTTCAGCAACTGAAACGTCAACTGTCCAAGAACCATGATTCGGTTCTTCTAATTGAATCGTAACTGAACAATTAATCGTGAAGAGCAACAATAGCCCTTCGATCAAATTTCCAAGTATCCAACACCGTTGGATTACAAGCACAGGGTCTCGCGTTGATTTCGCCATTTCGTATTTTGGCATTTCGGCATTCCTATGGTGAAGAGTCTCGACTCTTCATGTTACGATCGTTGAAAAGGAGCTTATCTTGGTGCTAGCTCCTCCCTCTCACACGACCACTGACGGTGACCACAACCTACACCAAAAGGTGTTTTCGCATTTCGGCATTTCGACATTCCTATGATGAAGTGTTTTGACACTCCAAGTCACGAACCCTGAAATGATCTGAAGGTATTTCGGCGTTTCGACATTTTTGTGATGAAGTGTTTCGACACTCCAAGTCACGAACCCCAAAATGATCTGAAGGTATTTCGGCGTTTTGACATTTCTGTGATGAAGTGTTCCGACACTCCAAGTCGCGAACCCCGAAATGATCTGAAGGCATTTCGGCATTTTGCATTTCGACATTTCTGTGATGAAGTGTTTCGACACTCCAAGTCACGAACCTCGAAATGATCTGAAGGTATTTTGGCATTTCACATTTCGGGATTTCATCATTCTTGTCGTGAGTGTCCTTGACACCTCCAACTCCCGACATCCGAAACTCCAAAATGGAGTTAGATCAATGGTCCACGATCTCCCTTTGATCAACAACTCAGATTAAGTCGTGGTTTCTCATTTCGTGATTTCATCATTCTTGTCGTGAGTGTCCTTGACACCTCCAACTCCCAGTATCCGAAACTCCAAAATGGAGTCAGATCAATGGTCCATGATCTCCCTTTGATCAACGACTCAGATTAAGTCATGGTTTCGCATTTTGCGATTTCATCATTCTTGTTGTGGGTGTCCTTGACACCTCCAACTCCCGGTATCTGAAACTCCAAAATGGAGTTTATGCTTCTGATATTGCCATGTGATCATTTCATCATTCTTGTCGTGAGTGTCCTTGACACCTCCAACTCCCGGTATCTAAAACTCCGAAATGGAGTTTACGCTTCTGATCTTGCCATGTGATCATCGTTGCGCTACTGGTCTTGCCACTTTCTCTTGTTCGTCATCGTCAGGCTGAGCTTGCCATCAATGAAAAACAAATACTTTTCCTTATGTCTGCCCATAATAAATATGCCAACAATCTCCCCCTTTGGCATTGATGGCAACCTTGAAGACACTACTCATAACATCCTTACCATTACAGTTTCTCCCCCATTGACATCAATGTCAAAGAAGTAACACGCTCCCCCTGAGCTATTGCAGTACATACTCCCCCTGTCAACTATGAGAAACTTAGAAATACAACATATATTCAATAAGTACTCCCCCTGATCAGGTGAACATATTAGATGAGAGAAGTTATAACCCCCAACTTTTGACGAAGATATCCAAAAGGGGTCATTGCTAACGGTTTAGTAAAGATATCAGCTATCTGTTTTGTGGAAGGAATATAATTTAGCTGAACAATTATGTTTGTAACTTGTTCTCTAAGAAAATGGTATTTTATTGGTATTTGCTTAGATTTTGAATGAAGTACATGATTCTTAGAGAGACTGATGGAACTGGTGTTATCACAGTGAAGTGGAATGGGATCAGTGTAAGTTACCTTCAAATCTGCAAGAGTTTGTATCATCCATAAAATCTGAGTGCAGCAAGTAGCAACAACAATGTACTATGTTTCTATAGTTGATAAGGAAATAGATCCCTGCTTCTTACTAATCCATGCTACCAACGAGTCACCCAGGAAGAAGGCACCTCCACTGGTGCTCTTTCTCTCATCCACACAATTTTCCCAATATGCATCTGAATAAGCAATTAACTGAAAATTATGATTTCTGGGATACCACCAACCATAAGTCATTATTCCCTTCAAGTATTTGAATATACTTGTGATAGCTACCAAGTGACTTTGTTTAGGAGTTGACCGATAATGACCTACCATTCCAACAGTTTGCATTATATCAGGACAGGATGTTGTGATGTACAGAAGATTGCCTATCATAGAGCAATATGTACTTTGATCAACATCAGGTGAAATATCATCTTTACTGAGCTTGCAACCAACCACCATAGGTGTACTAAGAGGAGAGGAATCCTCCATCTGAAATTTCTTCAACATCTCTTTCAAATATTTTTCTTGAGAAATAAATATTCCTGCAGAACTCTGATTTACTTGTAAACCAAGAAAGTATGATAGCTCTCCTATCGTGGACATCTCAAATTATGTTTCCATAGAGTTAGAAAACCACTGGACAAATGATTCATTAGTACAACCAAAAATAATATCATCTACATACACCAAAACAACTAGTAAATTATCACCTTCAGACTTAATGTAGAGATTGTTGTCAACAATACCTTTCTTGAACCCTTTGTCTTGTAGAAATTTGTCTAGTCTATAATACCAAGCTTGTGGTGCTTGTTTCAGTCCATATAAGGCCTTCTTCAGCTTGCAAACATAACTAGGATTATATGTCAATGAGAATCCTTCAGGTTGCTCCATATATACTTCTTCCTCTAGATATCCATTAAGAAATGTTGAATTAACATCCATCTGATAAACTTTAAAGTTCTTATGACATGAATAAGCAAGAAACATTTTGATGGCTTCCAATCTTGCCACTAGTGCAAAAGTTTAATCAAAGTCCTGACCTTCAACTTGTGCATACCCTTTACAGACCAATCTGGCTTTATTTCTAACAACTTGTCCTTTTTCATTCATTTTATTCTTGAACACCCATTTGGAACCTATTACATTCTTATCTTCAGGTCTAGGGACAAGCTCCCAAGTATTGTTCTTCTCAATCTGATCAAGCTCTTCATTCATAGCTCTAATCCAATCATCATGTTGGCTGGCTTCATAAAAATTTTGAGGTTCAGTCATAGATAAAAAATCAACATGAGATTGTTTTGAGTCTTTAATCAATTTCCTTCTTGTTTGAACTCCTTTATTTATATCTCCGATTATCTGATTTTCAAGATGATTCTTTCTAACAATTATGAGAGGTGATTTTGCTTCTTTCTGCTGATTTGTGTCAGTCGGAGTATTTGTATCTTCATCTTATTCAGATTCTTCTCTTTCTGATCCTTGGACCTATTCATCTACGTATTCAACTATATCTTCTATGCTTGGATCATCACTGCTTACATTTCTGACCGAGATTTCTTCATCAACTTTTATGTCTATACAATCAACCAATTTATGCAGTCTCTTATTGTAACATTTGTATCCTTTAATGTTTGTATCATAACCCAAGAAGATACCTTCATCATCCCTATCATCATATTTGCCAATATTTTCATCATTGTTCTTGATATAACATTTACTCCCAAAGACTTTAAAATGATTGATTGAAGCATGTCTTCCAAACCATAGTTCATAAGGAGTCT
>ML788112.1:140827-151301 GCA_009831015.1 Picea engelmannii
AACTCCATTTTGTTGTGGAGTCCTTGGAATTGTGTACTCTCTTTTGATTCCATGTTTATCACAGAACTCTTTGAAGTTCCATGAGCTAAACTCTCCTCCTCTATCAGACCTTACTGCCTTCAATATTTTTCCTATTTGATTCTCAGTTAGAGCCTTAAACACTTTGAATTTTTCAAATGCTTCAGAGTTTTCCTTCAAAAAGGCAACCCATGTTAGTCTAGAATAATCATCAATAATCAACATAAAATAATTTTCTTTTCCTGTACCTTCTTTCCTTGATGGTCCACATAAATCCATATGTACTAACTGGAGAGATTTTTCTGTTGAAGGAAAGTTTTTAGATTTGAATTGAGTGAGAGTAATTTTTCCTATCTGGCAAGGTTTACAAACAGAGTCATATGGCTTTGATATCTTTGGAAGATCTTTTACTGCCCCATTATTTCTGAGCTTGATTATATGATCAAAATTTAAGTGTCCAAGTCTCCTATGCCATAGCCAACTTTCATCATACTTTCTTAAGTAACATTCTTATTTTTCTTCTTTTAACACATAGACATTGTTTTCTGTTCTTATCCCTTTTGCAACTAGCTGTCCTGAATTCACAGATTTTATTCTACAATATTTAGAGGTAAAAATGACTTCACATCCTCGGTCACAGACTTGACTGAAACTAAGAATATTATTTTTTAGGCCTTCTACAAACAACACATCTTGAGCTTTCCCTTTGCCATTACTCAAACTTACCATTCCTTTACCTTTTATTTTTCCTGGTGCATCATTTCCAAAAGTTACATTCCCTGATTTGCTTTCACTTAGAGTTAGAAACTTACTTTTGTCTACAGTCATATGTTTGGAACATCCACTGTCAATATACCAGGGATTCTTTTCTCTTTGAGATGATAACACTAGTCTACACTTGTCATCTTCTTTCTTCTTCCAAATTTTGAAATTTTCAGCAGTAGGATTCGAATCTGGCTTAAAATTCCTTAAGCGACAATCAAAAGATTTATGTCCATAGTTATGACAGATGTAACATTCTGGTTCACTAAATAATAGATCATAACAATTGCTATGCTCATAACTGTTGTTATGTTTCACCTGCGTCCTTTTCCTAGCCATCACATGATTTATAGTCTGAGGTTGTTTGTTTCTTGGTTGTCTCGATCTTTGTTGTGCAAGATGGTTATTCATTGAATATCTTGATTGTTCATATCTAAATCTTAAAGAACAGTTTATAGCTTTGTGACCAAAATTAGAGCAGAAAAAAACAATAACCATAGAAAAAACCTTTGTACCTTGAAAAATTATGTCTTCTTTAAGGGGGTCGATTTATTTCATGTTGATAATCTCTTTGATCTATAGATTCGGTTCTGGTACTTTTTCTTTCATTCCTTCTTGGTGGTTGATTCTCTTTCTTTGTTTCTGCAGAGTAAGTATTGTCAATGTTTGAGGATTTGCCAAACTTGATAGGTTCTGTATTACTTGGATGATCACTACTTGTTCCTTCTTCATACCCCAAGCCAGCTTTCAACTTTGGGTTTCTTTGCTGATTTAGAATGGAGGTTAATTCTTCTGAGGCTTTAATACTTGGCATATTTTGGTGATACAATCCCTTAAACTTTTCCATTTCTTTTCTGGTTTTTACTATCTCTTCTTCTAAGGCTTCACACCTCTCTTTCTTCTCTGACAACTATTGTTTCAGTATGTCTTCTATTTTATTTGCCTCTTCTAACTCCACTTTTAGTAGAGAAAAATTTTCATTAGGTTTTTCACCATTCATTTTAAACTGCTTCAACAATTGTTTTTGTTTTCTCTTCTTACATCTAAGTCTATCAATTTCAATTTCTTCCAAAGCACTGATTAATTCACCTTCCATATCCACCATAGATTCTTCATCATCCATTTCACTTCCTGTGTGTTCATCATCAAAATATCTCATAGTCATAAGCATAAAATCATTCACTTTGTCTTCACATGATGAATCATTATCTATGTCTTCTGAGGAATTGTCATTATTTGCACACAAACTTTTCTTTTTACTATATTTATTAAATTTGTACTTCTTTTCATCATCAGAGTTCTGGTCCTTTTTCCGATGGGGACACTTATATGCAAAATGACCTATCTTAACACAGTTAAAACATTTGAAGGGAAGCTTGCCTTGATATTTTCTTGATCCTTTCTTTAACCTTCTCACAAATTTTGCCTCAATATCATCTAAATCTGAATCAATATTCTTGTCTGCTTTAAAATATGCTTCTCTAGTAATGGATTTATCTTTGTTGATTCTCATTTCATATGCAGTTAAAGTTCCTAGGAGCTGATCAATGGACATAGTTTTAAGATCATTTAGTTCTTCTATTGCAGAGACTTTTGGATTAAATTTATCAAGCAAAGATCTTAAAATCTTCTGAACTAAAATTGATTCTTCAATCTTCTCACCAAGACCCTTCATGGCATTCACAAGTTCTTCAACTCTTAAAAAATACTTGCTAACTATTTCATCTTCATTCATCTTTAGTTGTTCAAACTTCAACCTAAATGTTTGAAATTTGGCATCTTTAAATTTCTCATTTCCTTCATAGTTGCTAATAAGTTTATCCCACATTTCTTTGGCAGTTTGAAGATGCATCACCTTTAAAAACTTGACTTCTGCAAGTCCATTCAAGATAGCATTCATTCCCTTAGCATTAAAGCTAAATTTTAACTTATCATCCTTGGAAGCTAGCACAACAGGCTTTATGTATCCAATCTCTACTACATCCCAAACATCAACACCTAAGGCCATTAGGTATGTTCTCATTATAACCTTCCAAAAGGCAAAATTTGTTCCATAAAATAGAGGAGGCTTACTGGCTGAAGTCCCTTCATGACTTGTCATGTTTAAGCTTACAGATCTACCTTTAAATAAAAGGAACCCGCTCGGATACCAATTGTTGAAATTACTAAGACAACTAAGAGGGGGGGTGAATCAGTTGTTATTGTGCTTAAACAATATTAAGTCTATTAAACCATTCTTAATATTTCTTCAAGTGATCTTCAATATTATACAACATATGGACAACATAAATAATGAGTATCAATCACACATAAGATATACACAAAGATAGATTTTCACGAGGAAACCCATAAAGGGAGAAAACCTCTTCTTCTTCGAAAT
The DNA here is from genome assembly GCA_009831015.1 of Picea engelmannii. Taxonomy (NCBI): domain Eukaryota; kingdom Viridiplantae; phylum Streptophyta; class Pinopsida; order Pinales; family Pinaceae; genus Picea; species Picea engelmannii. The sequence goes on from ML788112.1 coordinate 143,988, forward strand.
GATAGGCAATATTTTAAGTTCTGCACATCATCTATGTTTGATCACCAACTCAAAGTGAGGCTACTACCTCTGTTTTACAAGCTCCAACTTGTTGAGAGCACCAACTCTCTGGTTTCTCTAGCACCCACTAGAAGGAAGCACCAACTCCCTGAGTGTTCCAGCACTGACCGGATGGAAGCACCTACTTCCACTTATACACGCACCAACTTGTTTGAGAGCACCAACTCTCTGGTTTCTCTAGCACCCACTAGAAGGAAGCACCAACTCCCTAAATATTCCAGCACCAACTGGATTTATACAAGCACCAACTTGTATACAGAAAACTCTATGTTTTCCCGAGCACCACCCTGCCACCCTGTTTTCTAGCCACAACTCGATGGAAGCTACAACTCTCAATATTCAAGCACCAAATCGAATATCAGAGGACCAAATTCCTCCCTAGAACCACCCTACCTCCTTGATTATAAATAAATGATTGAATAACCAACAACACAGATAAATCGATTCTTACCAGTTCTTCTCTGTTCTGTAAATCTGGTCTACTTCTAACTGTTATGAAATTCTTCTCTTCCTTTGTCTGTTCTGCAATTCTGCTCTGCTTCAAGTTGTTTTGAAATTCTTCTCTTGCTTCTATCTATTCCTCATATGTTACTCATCTCAGAGTTTTATCTCACACTGCGCATACTGTCGGTCTCACACTGCACATACTGTAATTTTTCCTTTCTTACAGTTCAACTCATTTTTCATTCAGAACGACCAACCATGCACAGTCACTGCGTGTTTCTTTTATACACTACAACCCCTTTAGTTACCCCTCAAATACTTAGAACAACGCTTCATCAATTGAAATGCCAACCGTCCAAGAACCATGATTCGGTTATGCTAAATGAATCGTAACTGAACAATTAATCGTGAAGAGCAACAATAGCCCTTCGATAAGATTTCCAAGTATCCAACACCATTGGATTACAAGCATAGGGTCTTGCGTTGATTTCACCATTTTTTATTTCAGAATTTCGGCATTTCGACATTCCTGTGGTGAAGAGTCTCGACTCTTCATGTTACGATCATCGAAAAGGAGCTTAGCTTGGTGCTATCTCTTCCCTCTCACATGACCACTGACGGTGACCATAGCCTACAACAAAAGGTGTTTTCGCATTTCATCATTTCGGCATTCCTGTGATGAAGTGTTTCGACACTCCAAGTCACGAACCCTGAAATGATCTGAAGGTATTTCAGTGTTTCGACATTTCTGTGATGAAGTGTTTTGACACTCCAAGTCACGAACCCCAAAATGATCTGAAGGTGTTTCGGCATTTTGGCATTTCTGTGATGAAGTGTTTCGACACTCCAATTCACGAACCCCGAAATGATCTGAAGGTATTTCAACGTTTCCTATTTTGGCCTTTCGGCATTTCTGTGATGAAGTGTTTCGACACTCTAAGTTACGAACCCCAAAATGATCTGAAGGTATTTTGATGTTTCGCATTTTGTGATTTCATCATTCTTGTCATGAGTGTCCTTGACACCTCCAACTCCCGATATCTGAAACTCCGAAATGGAGTTAGATCAATGGTCCACGATCTCCCTTTGATCAACGACTCAGATTAATTCGTGGTTTCTCATTTCGCGATTTCATCATTCTTTTCGTGAGTGTCCTTGACACCTCCAACTCCCGGTATTCGAAACTCTGAAATGGAGTTAGATCAACGATCCACAATCTCCCTTTGATCAACGACTCAGATTAAGTCGTGGTTTCGCATTTCACGATTTCATCATTTTTGTTGTGAGTGTCCTTGACACCTCCAACTCCCGGTATCTGAAACTCCGAAATGGAGTTTACTCTTTTGATCTTTCCATGCGATCATTTCATCATTCTTGTCATGAGTGTCCTTGACACCTCCAACTCCCGGTATCCGAAACTCCGAAATGGAGTTTACGCTTCTGATCTTTCCATGCGATCATCGTTGCGTTGCTAGTCTTGCCACTTTCTCTTGTTCGTCACCGTCAGGCTAATCTTTCCATCAATGACAAACAAATACTCTACCTTCTGTCTGCCCGTAATAAATATGCCAACATTCCTTCACCCTGCTTATGCTTGGACCTAGTAAGAATTCACACTCAACAATTCAAGCCAAATATGAATGCTTTGATACCAACATGATCCAAGATCTTTTCATCGTGACTTATAAAGAATTGCATTAAATGAGCATAAATTAAAGTGCACCATTAAAGAAGGGAAAACTTAAAAATGAAGATACATAAGCATCATATCTGAACAAAAAAACTTGATAATGGAGTTTGTCCCTGGTGTACTACATCTCCGGGTCCTGTTCTCAAATAGGTAGGCTCTTTCATTAACTCATCAAAAGAATTTGGCAAATACATAAATATACCTCATTCCGAAATCAAGTTGTAGAAATAATGCTCAGATCAAAAAATAGACAACACCACTGAATTCGTGGCGTCAAATTACCCAAAAATTATTGTTTCCACGCTCCAATCTGACTTTGGCACTCCCAGGCCCAAGAAGAATTGTGTCTCGATTTTCGTGCCCTCTACAACCTGCAATGATGATAGTTTTTTCTCGAAATCCATACTCGTAGGTCTGTATGATCCACACCTCTCTTCCCTGGCTCTTGGTGTGTTACATATTTTAAATAATATCCATGGGCGAATGTACCAAGAGGTACCCATGGCGCATTGGTTGTGGGTGGATTCGTTAAGGCTTGGGCATCGCCAAGGTTTCAGGGTCAAATCCCACTGGACTACATTTTGGTGTTTTTTTTTGTATATATATATATATATATATATATATATATATATATATATATATATATATATATATATATATATATATATATATATATATATGTGTGTATGTATATGTATATATATATGTATATGTATATATATATTACAATATATTTGGTCTCTGCTAACTTTAGCGTGCTTTCTAGAAGTCCTTCCAACTTACTGTTAAAATTGGCGTGGTCCGCCACATTTGGTGGAACCGCTATTTTTTTCAAAGGAAAGATGTTCACGGGTTAATATTGGATTTTTCAGGGATGCCATGTGTCACCCACTGATTAACCCACCTGTCTGTTGACATCCTCGTCCTGTCAACCCATACCTAACACGTGGCGCTTCCTGGGTGGTGCCATGTGGTGTCGCCTGGAGGTGCCACAAGGCACTTTTCTACTGGTTCACATGGACCCCTGAAAATCCCATTGGTGGGTGACACATGGAAGCTTATGGTGCTTCCACGTGGTGTGTTGATTTCATCATCCGGCATGCTGACGTCAGTAGTACAGATGATGTGGCCCCCTGTTTGACCACAACTTTGACCGTGAATATCTTTCAAACTGTAACTCTGTTTGATGAGTCATTTGCGCCATTAGAAAGATTGTGACATGATATTCACGATCATGTCATTTTCACTAAGTTTAGGGAACTTTGAATTTTTTCCCTTTCTCTATCTATTGGAGCCATTCTAAGCGTTCTGAGTTGCCTCTATGAGTTCTAAGTTATTCTTAGCCTTTTTTGGATCCTTTTTGGAGCACTAGCCCTAATGTGTGAGGAAAAAGGAAGAGCATAAACCATCCTTGTGTGCACTTGGGTAATATGGTTGGAAAGATGACCTAGAAATAAAAATATTGCTCAAAGAAGGCGATCACATATTGGTTTGAATGTGGCTCTTTTGATGTGTTTGATGTAGAAGTATGGTAGTCTTCCAGACTCTTGATATCACTTAGTGGATTCTAGACAGGTTGTTGGTATAGATGTTGGTGGTGGCCTTGGAAACCACCTGTCATTTTATTCTCATTAAACCATGGTAGAAAGGCTCACTACCCAAGGAGTAAACAGTGGAGCCTAGTGCCCTTGTGGAAAAGGTGTCTTGGAAAATTTTGGTTAGGAATGACTTAACAGTTTGAGGAAATGATAAAAAAATATTTCTTTGTTTAGAAGAGTCGTATAGGATCACTCATATGTGGAAGGAAAATCTTGTTTCGGAATAGGAAAGTGAATTCTCATGGATTATACATGATGCTTGGATTAGCTACCCAATCAATTCAAGACTTGAAGGGATCCAGTGTAGAAAAATATGGTAAGTTGGTCAAAGTTGATATAGTAGTGGTTTGGATGGTGCAACACTTGGATATTTTGATGATATTATTGATGAAGGTTGGATTGAAATTAAAATAGGTAGTAGCAACAATGTTGCACTTAGATTGTAACCATAATAGAATATAGTAGTAGCAACAAAGACATCCAAGAGTCATTGTTGGTAGACTTTGGGAAAAGGAACTTTTTTCAAAGGAATAATTGGATAGTGGGAAGTTGCATAGCATGGGTAGTGTGCACTGGTTGAAGGAGTCAATTACGGATAGATGCATGGGTTTAGGAAGTAGACTCAGAGGATAAAAAGTTCTTGAGGATGTTATCATGGATGGAAACAACTTTTAATGGAAGAGGATGTAAGGCCCCAACTTCGAATGGCTTCAGGCACCTCCACCACATAATCACCTTGGTGGTACTTGACCAACATGAATGGACATGATGAAAGGTTTATGGCTAGAAGTGTTAGTTTTGGGCTCCATTGCATGATGGAAAGATGCTCCATGGACATGTTGGAAACCCTTGCTTAGATTGGCTACACCATAGACCTTGGAAACCCATACTATTTGGACACACGAAGAGAAGCTTGGAAGGGAACTTGGTGAGGGACGGAAAAGTGGGGGTTATGACAAATAACCCTGTTTGATCTATGAGTATAATCTAGATTGTAAAAGGTTGGCATTGAAAGCTTGACCAATTTGTGTGCTTAGACTACATGCGGAGAAAAGGAGTTGGGTGTCCCACACTTGGGGGTTGCAATGAACAATAGAGGTTCCTTTGGGAACAATCATTCATGGAGTGAAATTGTGGGATGCTATTTTTTAGTACACTTCCATTGAACACACATCTGTCGGGAATAGTTGGATGCACTTGGGTGCAATTGAACAGACTTAGGCACAATTGAATGGACTTGGGTAAACTTAGGTGAACTAATGCAGTGTACTTATTGGATGTGGTTGATCAACAGAAAAATCACCAAAGGAACTAAGTTGATGGATGACACTTGGGTCCAACTTAGAGTGAAGGGGCTTGCAAGTGCAAGGAAAGTCTCATATAAAAGGAGAACACCTGAAACGTTTTAAGGAAATAAGTGATTTTATATTCACAAAGAGTGAAAAGGAGCTCTTTGATTATGCTAAGTTTAGGTTTAGGCATAGTAGGGTGAATTGTGTTGGTTGAGTGAAAACAAGAAGAAGAATATGAGACCTGTAAGAGGCAGGTCTGCAATTTCTCCAAGGGTTGGATTGTGCAAGTTTGTTGGGAAGTAGGCAGAAGAAAATATTTCCTTAGATTCATTGTACATCTATAATAGAGTTTCAAGGAGGAGGTTGCAACTTCCTTTTTGTATATCTTTGGCATTCTTTATATAATAAATTCAAGGTGCTTATCTTGGGTGCCACTTATACATGTGTGTTGTGGACTCTTTACGATTATTGGATGTTATAGTTTCTTGATTTTCTTTGTGTTTTCTAAGTACTGAAATATTGGCTAAATATAAGTATTGTTGGGATGTTTTAAAGGCCATGATTGGACATGTTCCTACTATTAAATGAACTTGGTTGATTAGGAATTAGTTTCATTTCATAAATTATAGCTTAAGGAAAATTCATGGATGGGCATTAAGTGAAGAGGTATGGTCTAGTTGTAGTAGGTTGTTGGCTCTATCCATGCTTTTGTGTGTCTTTCTTAATGCTATGGGGTTGAAGACCTAGGGTTCATCCAAAGTTGACCAACAAAACCCCCAAAGCATTGACATATCAATCCCCAACCAAATATTGAACAAGGTCTCATCCGAGATGCCATGAGGATCGCAAAGACCATATGGTCTTGTGTCGATGTTGATGAAGTACTAATTGCACAACGTTCCATCTGGATTGGAATTCAGACAATCCATAACAAACTACTTACTAACTAACAATATATAACCACAAAAATTTCATTCAATTGACACAGGATCAACACATCATAAGAGTCCTAGAAATAGTGCAGCTTTATTATCTTCATTCTGTTAGAAAAACAAGACCACGGAGCAATAAAGTAAAACAAATGCAGAAAAAAAACACAGAAGACACACAATACAAGAGAGACACAGATTTATGTGGTTCACCCAGTGTGGGCTACGTCCACCAGAGAAATTTTCCAGGTCCTTCCTTTATTATTATCCAACAAATGAAGGGATACAACCTACAGCAAAACCCGTTGTAACTTCCTCTTCTTTCTCTCACAGTCTCCTCTCTCAGAATACAATATTCACCATCATCCATAGCCGCAATACATTTCCCTCATAAAAGAGGGTTGCCTTCTAGGGAAAAAAAACCCTAACATAATCTCTACCGTTAGATCTGTGACCTTATAATGAACGGTCCAGATTTACAATGAAATTACAATGTACTTTTACAAGGCAATTTTTCCTTCGGGGGCTTCGCCCCTGAACCCCCACTGTGGGCCCGCTTGCCCCCAGAGGGGGTACCCCCCCTCTGCACTCCCCCGCGTGGAAGAGTGTACATACTTCTGGGGTGTAAATACTTCATGGGGTATAAACACGGCTGAAAGAAAGGACATCTGAATCAGGAAGATAATCAGGCTCCATAACCAACAATCTCCCACTTGGAGACTGATCTCAACAACTCCACCGCTACTGTATATGTTGGACTCTGAACCTTATTGGACCTGGCAAATTTCTCATCTTCATCTTCATTCTTGAAGACCAACTAAAACTGAGCAAGAACTCAGTTTCTCCCTGGTTACTCCCTTTGTTAACATGTCTACAGGATTCTGGCTTATGTGTATCTTTTTCAGCTTCAATTGTCCATCTTCCAAGATGGATCATATGAAGTGGTACCTCAATTGTATATGCTTAGTCTTCGAATGGAAAGCTGAGTTCTTTGAAAGGTGAATGGCACTCTGACTGTCACAGTACAACTTGTTGTTCTCCTGCTTCTTTCCCAATTCCTCCATAAACCTTTGTAACCAAATCATCTCTTTACTAGCCTTTGTAGCAGCAACATACTCTGCCTCTAATGTTGAAAGTGCAACAACCTTTTGCAGTTTTGAAATCCAACTTACTGTTGTTCCACCTATAGTAAAAACATACCCTGTGGTGCTCCTCCTGCTTTCTTTATCACCTGCCATATCTGAATCAACATATCCCTGTAGAAAAGTGTCTGAACCTCCAAAACATAATGCATGTGTAGT
>ML788112.1:166696-200459 GCA_009831015.1 Picea engelmannii
TCACAGTCTCCTCTCTCAGAATACAATATTCACCATCATCCATAGCCGCAATACATTTCCCTCATAAAAGAGGGTTTCCTTCTAGGGAAAAAAAACCCTAACATAATCTCTATCGTTAGATCTGTGAGCTTATAATGAATGGTCCAAATTTACAATGAAATTACAATATACTTTTACAAGGTAATTTTTTCTTCGGGGGCTTCGCCCCCGAACCCCCACTGGGGGCCCGCTTTCCCCCAGACCCCGCAAAGGGGGTACCCCCCCTCTGCACTCCCCCGCGTGGAAGAGTGTACATACTTCTATGGTGTAAATACTTCATGGGGTATAAACACGGCTAAAAGCAAGGACCTCTGAATCAGGAAGATAATCAGGTTCCACAACCAACACATTCAACCATTCACAAATACACATTAAGAAATTATTTTCTTGATAGCAATAGAGCCCTTCTCTTCTGTGCATTTCCTTATTGTTCCATTACATAGCTCCATGTGTTGTCCTTTAGTCTCTACATATATCATAGACTCGGACTTACATTCAAAGACATTACAAAACCATAAGCTCAGAGTGAGATCAATACCACCAATACAAATATTACCACAACAACCAACTGACTAACATGATAACTCTCTTTTTGTTGTCATTGCTCTCTTTTATCTACTTCTTGGCTTTGGCACTCTGGCACTTTCAATTCTTCCCCACTCATTTATCTAACTATCAATCTCAAACACTTATGTCACCCTCATGCATTCCATGTCGCCTCTTTGGAATTGCGGCAATCTCATCATCTTTCTACTCCACTTTACCTTGTGTTTCTTGTAGTAATTATTTGGGGAGATTTCCCAAAGATTATTTTCTTGATTCTGATATTCATGTAGTGTCTTATTTATTTCTATCACACATCACAAAACTTGTATTGACGTGCATTGGTAGAACTCGAACTAGCACGTAATAAAAAACATGATCTTGTGTGTGCATCTCTTGTCACTCTTCACACAACTGCTTGAATGTGTGCAAAAGTAGAATAGGCATGCACAACTTCGTTTGTGCATGCATGCAATATTTACCCAAAAAATTGGGTGCCAACATACCCCCACCACTATTACTTGACTTGTCCTTGAGCCAACTACCTCATGGAGTGACTAAAGCGAAAGACAGAACTATCTTCAAGAGCTCTTGAATGAACTCCTTGAACTAGCGATCAAGCTCATTGGGTTTTCTCTGAATATCCTAGGTGAGTTGAACAACCACATCCACATCAAATGTTGTGACCTGAGGAGCTTTCATATCTGCTTTTTCCAATTTCTCAATTAAGGGGCCGGAAACAACCTGTGCGTTTGTCAACTAGGTATAGAAAATTAAGGCCTTATCTTCAAAATAATAATGACCTCTTATATGATTTATTGCTCAACTCGCATTGCAATGATCTCTTTTTTATTTGATGCAATAGACTCCGTCCCAGTTGTGCACTTGCCTAGAGGTAGAGAGGATGTGTTACTCTTCTGCTATGCAACCTCAACCTCGTCAGTGCAAACTCGATCATCAATTATGCTCAACCCGATTCAAGTCCTGAAAAAATAACCATTTGTTGGTTCTTTCCACGCTTGCACGCATCTTTCTTAACACTAGGGTGTTGAAGACCCAGGGTTCGTCCAAAGTTGGCCATTAAAAAAACTGAAGGAATCGACGTCTCAATCTTCAGCCCAAGACTAAATAAGGTCTCACCTGGGACATCATGAGGATCACAAATACCAACTGGTCTTGTGTTGATGATGATGAAGGAATAATTGCACAAAGTTCCATCCGAGTTGGCATTTAGAAAATCCATAACAAACTACTTACTAACTAACGATATATAACCATAGCACATTCATTCAATTGACATAAGATCAATGCATCATAAGACCATAAATAGTGCATCTTTATTATCTTCATTCAACCATTCACATATACACATTAAGCAATTCCTTTCTTAACAACAACAAAACCCTACTCTTTTATGCATTTCCTCATGGTTACATTAAATAGCACGATGTGCATTCCTTCAGACTCTACAAATATGACAGAATTGGACTTACACTGAAACACATTACAAAACCATAGGCTCGGAGTGAGATCAATAGTACCAATACAACTATCACCGCAACAACCAACTGACTAACGGGCTAACTCTCTTTTTGTAAGGTACCAACTTCAATATAATATGAAGAAATAGGAATATTTAGTAGATATCAATGGAACAACAAATATGAGAAGAGAAACACCAGAAATAATACCTATATTCAAAGAAAGTAATGTTCACTTGCCTCTTCAAGGGGGAAACCTCCAACAAAGTAGAGCTCTATTACAATAATTCTCAAGACAAGCTTTCTCATGCCTCCTACTCTTATTTATACTAATTCTATCTTCTGAAGAACATTCTAGAGGAAGATATTTCTAGAAGTGGAAGTGTCTATTAGGTCTTCTTACATTGACTTATTCACTTTTGTTAAATAGGCCTTACTAACTAATGTTGGCCTTCATTATATGGAAAATATATTTAGGTCTTATTAACTAATGTCAACCTTAATAGATGGAAAATATATTATTCTATCTACATCATGGGTTAGGTCCCTATCATGCCCTCCCCCTTGTAAAAGAGCCTTGTCCTGGTAGGTTGGTCTGGGTGTTACATTTGGTGCCAATCACTTTCTTCATAAATGAGACATGAAAAATATGATGTAGCTTGGAGTGAATGGGAAAATCTAACTGATAGGCCATTGGCCCCACGTGTTTGAGAATAGTATAAGGACCATAAAATTTTGGTGCAAGTTTCTGACATGTTTGGGATTTGAGTGAAGTATGCTTGTGTGGTTGGAGACAAAGAAACACTTGATCCCCTTAAGCAAATTGATGTTCAGAAAAACCCTAATCTCCTTGTTGCTTCATGCAGTTTTGAACCATTACCAAATTGTCTTTGAGAGTATGGAGAATGTTCGTGCAGACAGTAAGATTGCGATCAACCTCCTAAACCTTGGAGACTCCTGGCATGTATGGGAGAACCGATGGTGGCTTCTGTCTGTAAACTACTTCAAAAGGAGTCACGCAAGTGGCAATATGATAATAGGTGTTGTAACACCATTCAACTAGGGGTAATCATTGAACCCACTAATGTTGTCTGTCAGACGAAAAACACCTCAAATATGTTTCCAAACACTGGTTGACGACTTTCGTTTTTCCATTAGTCTGGGGATAAGAGGATTTTCTGAGATGCAATTGAGTTCCCTGGAGCTTGAATAGTTCTTGCCAAAAATTGCTAGTAAAAGTGGGATCACTGTAAGAAACAATAAAATGAGGCATTCCATGGAGTTTGAAGATATCATCCATAAAAATTTAAGCCACTATGGATGTTGTGAATGGGTGTTGAAGAGCACATAAATGAACATATTTGGAAAGACGATCCACTACCAGCACGATGACTGACTTATTTCCTGATTTGGGTAAGCCAACAATGAAATACATAGAAATATCCATCCAAATAGTAGGTGGAAGAAAAAGTGGTTGGATTGTATCAAGAGGTTTGAAAGGCTCGCCTTTACTGCGTTGACATGTATCACATTCAGCCGCAAAGGTGTGAATGTCATATTTCATATTGTCCCAAAAGAAAGATTGTTTTACCCATTCATAAGTTTTGGTAAAACCTGAGTGGACCGCTATAGGTGAAGCGTGAAACTCAAAGATCACCTTGGGTTTAAGGGTCGACTATTTTCTTAAATACAAGTGACCTTTATAGCGAAACTCTTCATTGTGCCAAGAGTACACTCGAGCAACTTGGGGATCCTGTTGAATTTTTTGGATTAGGATGGAAATTTTGGGTTATTGAAAACATTCTCGTCGAACATCCTAAATCCAGTCTGCTACAATGAATGAAAGGGAAAAGAGGGACCCTTCTTCTTCATATTTCCTGGAAAGAGCATCAACCACCACATTTTATTTGTCCTTCTACTAAACAATCTCATAATCATATCCAAATATCTTGGTCAACCATTTTTGTTGCTCCGCAGATGAAATTCGTTGTTCCAGGAAGTACTTGAGGCTTTAATGATCCATTTTAATTTGGAAGCATTGTCACAATAGAAAAGCGTGCCAGAGATCCATTGCATGCAAAATAGCTAATATTTCATTTTCATAAATTGATTGGCCCAAATATCGGTCCAACAATTGTTTGATGGTTATTTGAAAATTGCAAATCCTAAACACATTCTGGCATGTCAAGATTGAATCTTTAGAGCTTAACGTTAGGCTCTCAAAGGTAAATGTAGAATATATTATGTAGAATGTTTACAAGTGTTGAGTGTGTTAAAACATCAACCAGTCTATCTCCAGCAAGTGAAATAATGAATTTATGTTAATGTTAGACCCGTTTAAAACCAAATCGTTGCATGATATTTATCTTTGAATTAATGAGCATGTTCATTTGAACACAAATTTCATGAAGCCTTCACCCAAAGAATATTTCAAAGACTAATTCACCCAAAATATTCCATGTTCATTCCAAAAAAAAAATTTGAGAGAAAAATATCTAATGAAGTATATTCACATAAACCAATTCTAGATTTATCAGTATTTAATGTTTTTCTTATCAAATCCCACTTAAAATCATCATTGAAGGAGTTGTAGGGTATTTGCAACCAATGTTGTTAGGTTCCTTTGAGCACCTATGTTAGGTATTTAAAGTAGTAGTGGGGACCCAGAGGGCCCATAGTGATAATAGTGGAGGCCATTCAATGTAAGGTGGACTAAGTCCACTATATTATTAAATAAGGCCCACTATGGTAGCTATATATAATAAATGAGTAGTTAGATATAACAATGTAATAGGACTTCTTAGAAGGTTCTACTTCTAGAAGATTCCTCCTCTAGAATGTTCTTAGGTGATGGTAGCACTATATAAAGGGGTTCAAGCAATGTAATGAGATATGAAGAGAATTATTGTATTGTGAGTTGTAGTTCAATAGGAGTATGCCCCCTCGAAGAGGCAAGTGAACAGAAGAGGGTCCCTTCCATAATAGGATCCATTGTATGGTGTTTCCCTACCTCAAGGGTTTGGTAATAATATAGTGTGGTTTCATCTATCATGTTTTGTGAATCTATTTTGTATTTAGTATTTGTGGTGATTATATTTGTAGATCTATTTAGGTTCTTAACAATTGGTATCAAATTACTTTCCTTGGCAAAAGAAGGGAAGAATTTTATTTTTGCAGTTTTTTTTTTTTGAGAAGAAAAAAGAGGGCCGTGACATTCCAGAAAATTTTGGCATATTTATCTACAAATTTGCAGAAACAGGTTTTATATATGAGTTCCTCTCATAAAAAAACCCAATTTGAAAAAAAAAAAATCGTCTGAAACGGAGTCCGAGAAGTCAAGATATTGAAGTTTTAAAATCTGCAATTTTTCAAGGTTTTTTCGGCGGACGACGGTGCGATTTTTATTTATTTTTGTAGCAGTTGGAGGACGACTTTGCCAATAAAATTACAAATATGAGTTCCTCTCACAATTTTACCTAATTTCAAAAACAAAATCAACCAAAACGGAGTCCGGGAAGTGAAGTTATGAGCATTTTAAATTCAACAGTTTTTCAGGGTTTTTCTGGAAAAAGCCGCGATTTTCTGTCGTAACTTATTGTTCTATTTTGGGGGGTTTTTCATGATGGTTGTGGGACCAAAGATTTCATAGGGTGATCAGATGGATATTTCCTCCCAAACCCTCAAATAATTTCTACAAATTACTGAAGCATTCAAATCCCAATTGTATGACACATTGAATGCCAAATTGGATGACTTTGTAGATGGCCTCACAAACGACCTCAATGATAGTTTTCATAGTATTCAAGATTCATTGGATAGCATGAAGAAGAGATTTATTATGGCGGACATCAGGGATGAATATAGTCAAGAAATATATGTTTGGTATGATTTGGAGGCCGATTGCAATGATTGGTATATGGATAGTTGTCATTTCTGGGATGACAACCACTTTCATATTTTATTTGATGACTCTAATACACCTTCTATAGCGAGCATTGATGTGACAAATAGGGAGCCACTAATTATTACCACTGTCCATCCTACATATTCTACAGTGGTATTATTCCTTCCAGATTATGCTACGACCATTTTCCACTATGCGGATGGATCTTCTTATTTGGATCCATATGATAGGTGTCAGTCTTTAGAGCATCATTTTGAGTTGGTTATTGGGTTTCAAAATCTTCCACGGGGAGTTCACATGAGCACTTGGACATGGGACCCGGGATTACAATGGCGGTTGGACTACTTCAGCATGGTGGCTTTCATTTCTATTTGGGACCTTGGTTCTCCAATCTTCTTCAACATTATGGTCCACAATTATCCATGGGACCCTGGTATATGGTTGTACATCAAGCGTTGAGAACAACACTTTCATAAGGGGGATGGAATGTTAGGTATCTAGAGAGGTAGTAGTTGGGGCCCAGAGGGACCATAGTGATAATAGTGGAGGCCATTCAATGTAAGGTGGACTAAGTCCACTATATTATTAAATAAGGCCCACTATTGTAGCTATATATAATAAATGGCTAATTAGATATAATAATGTAAGAGAACTTCTTAGAAGGTTCTACTTCTAGAAGATTCCTCCTCTAGAATGTTCTTAGGTGATGATAACACTATATAAATGGGTTCAAGCAATGTAATGAGATATGTAGAGAATCATTGTATTGTGAGTCGCAGCTCAATAGAAGGATGCCCCCTCGAAGAGACAAGTGAACATGAGAGGATCCCTTCCATAATAAGATCCATTGTATGGTGTTTCCCTACCTCAAGGGTTTGGTAATAATATAGTGTGGTTCCTCTATCATGTTTTGTGGATCTATTGTGTATTCAGTATTTGTGGTGATTATATTTGTAGATCTATTCAGGTTCTTAACAATCTACACGCTTGAGAGCATTTGATCATGAACAATATGATATGTGAGAAAATTGAAACATTACGATGTTTCCATATAAAATTTACTATAGGAAATTCAAGAGACTTGAGAGAACGAAAGGACGGGAAATGAGTGAAAATATAATTAAAACCAACATTCTTATATTAACTTAAACATGGAAATGATGAATCATTTAGAATAAATTTCAGGTTTGTTGAATCAACCTTCTTACATAACATATTACCATTGAATCTAAGCTAAGATCATTGCTCAAATTGTTCATAATTTTAGAACAACGATCAAAACAAAGTTACCGACTTAACGATAATTGTGACCTCAAAACGAGAACTCTAGCGCTTAAAACCATATTTTTGCATAAAAAACATGAAAATCAACCCCCAAATCAAAACATGGTGCTACCGGTAGCACCATTTTTTTAAACGGGGTCAAAATTACAACCTTTTTCAAACATGGCCTTCAAAACTTAGACAATAGCTCAGAAAAACCTTAAAATCAACACCTAAATCAAAAAGTGATGCTACACAAAACAAAATGTTTTTTCCTAAATGTGAAAATCATAGCTCTTTATGACCTAATTGAAATTGTGACATTGACAACAAATCCCTACGTAAATAAACCAAAATTATACCCCAAATGGTCACTTGAAAATTTAATTATTTTTTAAATTTACATTAAAAAATAAATAAATAGAAAGGACGAAATCTTCGCAAATATTGTTTTTTAATGACAAAAAAGCATATTTAAAAAAATATATTCAAAATTCAATTTAAAAAAAAAAATTAAAAAATAAGGTGGAAAAGAAAATTAACTAAAAATAAATAAATAAAATTTTCCTCAAAAACAATAATTATATATATATATATTGAAAAAGAAAAAAAAATGTCTAAAATAAAAAATATTAAAAAATCTTAAACTAAAACTTAAAGTTAAAATAAAAAACAAAAAATTCAAAAATATATATTTTAAAAACAATATTTAATTGAAAACAAAACAATTTTAATAAAATCAATAACAGAATAATAAGAAGAAAATTTTAAAACCAATTTTAAAATAAACTTCTAAGCAAATTTTAAAAAATAGAAAACCCCCAAAAAAAAAAAAAATTAAAAACAATTTTACAATACAAAACCTATCAATTTTAATTGAAACTAAAGTAAAAAAATAAACAAATAGACAAATTTAATAACATTTAAAACAAACAAAAATAAAATACAATTCTACAATTGATATAACATAAAATTTTAATTACCCTGGATGGGGTTCCACATCGAACAGACTGGCCACGCGGTGGAGAGCTTGGCAGAGCCTTAAATACAAGCCACCGGCTCCCATCTCCTCACCATTGAGATGGGACCAAGCCCGAGCAGCCAATCCCATGGGAAGAGGCCTCTCACACGCGTGAAGAGGACGCACGCACAAGGCACTAGGGGGATAGCATTAATGGCTAATCCTGTCACGATCACCCTCACGTTTATCAGTGGTTCTGGACGGGATACAATGCATTTTGAATTCGAACAGCCGAAGTCTGAAATTTCTGAGTAATGGTGCAGAGCTAGCCACCAAGTTGACGTTCTGGTTATAGTTTTGATCATACACATGACGACAGCAAGAGGTCGGGCTCGCAGAGGCGCAACGTGGTATGCATTTGATGCTCGTAGGAAGAGACAACATAAATTTGAGAGGGCATTGTCCATAGCTCGGACGCAGAGAACCCACAAGACCAGAAATCCTAGGATGCCTCCCATGGTCTATGTGGAGGAGAATATTGTTCCGAAAGAACCCATCCAGGTTCCTTCGGAACATCTCCTCTTCACTATTCCTGATAATTAGAATACGCCAACCTGCTTTCTGGGCAAAGCCAAGCCACGAGCCGCAGAGACACCGCACAGTCACAAGGAAGGCGACCCAACAGAGGAACCCACCACTTGCTATGTCGAAGAAGAAATCTTGGATGATGTGCATGTGACGACGACTTCAACAAAAGGTAATTCTCAAGGGAAGCGGACCACCAGGAAGCTCAATGAGGAAAATAAGATAGGCGTGATAGTGTAGAAACGTGTTGAAATAATGTAACTGCAAAGTGTATTCTTATTATTATTTGATATATTATTCATTGGATCAATCCCCATTGTGGATTGATTATGTCGGCTATTGTATAAGGACCAAATCCTCTTTTGTGGATTGGTCATAATGTAATTGTAAAAGGAAAAAGAAGAAGTCGACCCTAGAATATAGCAAGAGGCCCCAAAATATAATAAAGGTTATAACCACCCAGATTAAGAAGTCGGCTCTCCCAGTGAAGAGACACTTCACATATGCCATATTAGTATAAATAAGGAGGCTAGCGCCTCACTTAGACACACAACTCACTTGCTCATTGAGAGACAAGTTTAAGAACTGCAGTTGGAGAAGAGAGAGAGAGAGTGGCACGTCTTTGGAAGAGGATCTTCTATATTAGCTTAAGTTATCTCTTGGCATTGTATTGGCTATCTATAATAAGGAAGTTTTGCTGGGTTTTCTTCCCCTAGAGTGTTTCCCAAGATAAATGTTGTGTCTCTTTTGATTGTGTATTTCTTAGTGATATTGTCTTATGTTGTTGTTATCTATTGAAATGCAAAGAACTATAATAATGGCTTAAACATTAACTTGGTATCAGAGCCAAGATGAAGAAAGCATCTTTCACAAGAGTGAAAAACGTCACTGTTGTCGTACATGCAGATTAGGGATTTTCTATGGTGAAGCTTTTTAGCCCTAAAACCACTTATAAAAGTGCGCCCTCCCCCAAGGATTACTTTGGCACTCTCAGCACACATTTTCAGTGGCTAGATCTCCTAGAAAGTGAAACCCTAGTTTCACAAAGTACCAGAAGTACCAGAAAACCAATGTACCAGAAGTACCAGAAGTACCAGAGTACCAAACTACCAGAAAACCAGAAGCACCAGTCTAGAAATCTGCAAATCAAGTTTGGAGGAGAAAAAGTTGGATTTTCTCAGATCCAAACACACCAATCTACCCACCTCAGCCAAGCACACCTCTTGGTAAGTTCAGAATTTGATTTTGAGCATTTTCATTTTTCGGTCATTTTCCTAGCTCTAGGTAAAAGATGTCTGCAAGCACTAAGCTTGTTAACAAGCTGGAAGGTGTGGAAAAATTTTGTGCCTGGAAGTATAGGATTGGACTTGTTCTTGAAGAGAATGACCTAGAAAAATTCGTCAAAGGAGAAATTCTGGAACCCGACAATGCTGCAGAAAAAGCCAAGCATCAAAAGGACACAATCAGGGCCAAAAGAATCATTGCAGATTCAATCAAAGACCACCTGATTCCTTATGTGTCATCTAATAAGACTCCAAAAGAAATGTTTGATGCATTGACCAGAATGTATGAAGGAAAGAACATAAACTGGAAGATGAATCTAAAAAGTCAACTAAAGAATACAAGGATGCAGAAAGGAGAAACAATTTAGGAATATTTCTCCAGAATCTCGGAATTCAAAGAACAGTTAGAAGCGATTGGAGATACCATAGACGAAGACGAACTCATAATGATGACCCTAAATGGTCTCACAATACCTTGGGATGCATTCATCCAAACGATATGTGCCAGAACGGAGAAACTGAAGTTTGATAGTCTATTCCAAGAAGAAACAAGAGTAGCTAACTGTGAATCGCAACTGGCAAGATATGATGATCAAGCCCTAGCTACTCACACCAAAATAGGAAGGAAGAAACCCTACTTCCAAAAGGAGACTCATAAAGAGCCTCAACCGTCAAACAAATTCAATAATAAAGAATCTCATCCAAGGAGATTTCAGAAGAAAGGACAACGAAAGGAAATAGATTACTCATCTTTACAATGCTACCATTGTGATAAGATGGGACACATTGCGAAATTATGTCCAACCAGATGAGAAGAATACAAGAGAAAACATAAGATGCACCATGCCCATGTAGTCGAAGATGAAGAGCCACCCGCAAAGATGATAAGAGAGCAGATCAAAGACCATGTCTTAATCTCGACCCTCTCAGGATCTGTAACACCTAGAGAGGACACTTGACTCATTAATAGTGGTGCATCCAAGCACATGACAGGACAAAGAGACAGTATCTCTTGTATCTCAGAAAAGAAGTTTTCTCAGAAAGTGACAGTTGGAGATGATTACCAATATCCCATCAAGGGAGTGGGAGAATCAAACTACAAACTAAATACATGGAATTCACTAAAGATGAAGGACGTACTATATGTACCAGGTTTGACTAACAACCTACTCTCCATTTCAGCTTTAGAAAATAAACGCTTCAGAGTTGCCTTTATAGATGGAGAAGTTCTTATGTGGGCTAAAGGAGAAACCTTAAATGAAGCAATCATCATTGGAAGTGAAGAAAATGGCTTGTATAAACTAAAGGATCACTCAGAGGCTGTCATGACCCACACCATTGAAAACTCACGTGAACTTTGGCATAGAATATTAGCTCACATCAACTACAAGGTGCTACCATACATATGCAAAGCGGTCATAGGTTTACCAGAACTCAAGGTTGACCATGAAGGTATATGAAATGGATGTGCACAAGGGAAGAACATCAAGAACCCTTTTCCGAAGAGATACAACAAAGCAGAAGGAGTCCTAGAGCTCATTCATTCATATGTATGTGGCCCAATGCCATCGTCCTTCGTTAGTGGGTATGTATATTATGTATCATTTATTGATGATTATTCTCGTAAGACCTAGGTATATTTTTTTAAATCTAAAGATGAAGTGTTCATCAAGTTCAAGGAATTCAAATCCTTGATAGAGAATCTTTCTGAAAGAAAGATTAAGATACTAAGGTCAGATAATGGAGGAGAATATACCTCAAAAGAGTTTGTGAACTTCTGCAAATATGTTGGGATCAAGAGGGAACTCACTACTCCCTATAATCCCCAACAAAACGATGTAGTTGAATGAAAGAACAGAACGATAATGGAAGTTGTGAAGACTATGATCCATGATCAAGATCTTCCTATGTGCTTATGGGCAGAAGCAGCAATGGAAGTTGTATATGTGCAGAACCGATTGTCCCATAGTGCGCTTGGTCTCAAGACCCCGGAAGAGATGTTCACTGGAAAGAAGCCAGAGGTAAGCCATCTCAAAATATTTGGCTTCCCAGTATTTATTCATATACCGAAAGAGAAGAGAAATAAGCTAGAACCTTCAGGAAAGAAGGGAATATTTGTGGGATACTATGAGGTCTCCAAGGCCTTCATAATCTATATACCAAGTCACTGTCACATTGATATCAGTAGGGATGTGACCTTTGATGAATATGTAGTGCTCAATAAATCAAGAAGATGTCATCTTGAAGAAGTATATGAAGAGGAACCCGTAATCCCCAGAACTGCAGTGAGGGAGGTTCCCATAGCCGTAGAACCAGTGAGGAAAGTCATAACTTCCCTTGATGAAATAAATCTAGAAGATCATGCTATATTAGAAGTTCAAGAACCTCCTCAGATGGCGATCCTCCATAAAAGAAAGCCATATTGGGCTAGAGAGCTTATTCAAGATGGAGAGAAGTATGGTGTTCCCAAAGGAACTACGAGACAAGTGAAAAGACCAAAGCCATTCTCTAGTTATACGGCTTTGATGTGTGATCTTCCAGAGGAGGAGCCTACCTTCTTTGAAGAAGCCATTCAGAGGAAAGAATGGGCAGATGCCATGACAGAGGAATACCAATCCATAATAAAGAATGAAGTATGGGAAATAGTTCCTAGACCGAAGAGTAAAGATGTGGTATCCTCCAAATGGATCTTCAAAATAAAACATACTACTGATGCAAGTATTGAGAAGTATAAAGCAAGATTTGTCACTCATGGATTTTCTCAAAAGGAAGGCATTGACTATGAAGAGAAATTCGCTCTTGTAGCCAGATACACTTCGATCAGAACCATCATAGCTCTTACAACTAAGATGAAGTGGAAGTTACACCAGATGGACATGAAAACATCTTTCCTAAATGGTGTCAACGAAGAGGAAGTGTATATAGAGTAACCTTAAGGATTTGAAGTTGAAAATAGGAAGTCTCATGTCTGCAAATTGAAGAAAGCCTTATACGGATTGAAGCAAGCTCCTAGTGCTTGGTATGGACGGATAGACAGTTTCTTGACGAGCTTGGGCTTTACCAAGAGTAAAGAAGATTCTAACCTCTACTTCAAGGTTATGAATGATGAGCCAGTGATACTATTGCTATATGTGGATAACTTATTCTTAACTGGAGAAGAGAATCTCATCACCGAATGTAAGAAGAGACTCGCTTCAAAATTTGAGATGAAAGACCTTGTCCTAATGCATTATTTCTTAGGTCTTGAGGTATGGCAAAGTCCAAAGAGGATCTTCCTTAACCAAGGGAAATATGCAGTCGAAATCCTGAACAGATTCGTCATGTTGGAATGCAATTCCATGAATACACCCATGGAAGCGAAGCTGAAGATGTTGGTTGACACTTCATCATAATTGATTGATGCCACACTGTACAAACAGATTATTGGATCGTTGATGTACCTGACAAACACCAGACCAGACATTTTTTTTGCCGTGAACACCTTGATTCAATTTCTAGTATAACCCAGACATGTTCACCTAGTGGCTGCAAAACATGTGATGAGGTACCTTAAGGGTACAATAGATTGTGGTCTCAACTATGATGGAAATCATGATTTCACATTGAGTGGATATACTGATGCAGATTGGGCAGGAATTGTTTCTGACAGGAAAAACACTTTAGGATGTTGTTTTAGTTTGGGATCAACCATGATCTCATGGCATAGTAGGAAGTAATCCAACATTGCTCTTAGCACAGCGGAAGCAGAATACATTGTTGCACGTTATGCCAGCTGTGAAGCTATATGGCTTCGAAAGTTGTTGACCAACCTATTTTACCTAGATATGGAAGAAACCATGATCCTATGTGACAACCAGAGTTGCATAAAGATGACAGAGAATCCTGTATTCCATGACAAGTCGAAGCACATAGAGATCCGATATCATTGTATCCGTGACATGGTGCATAGAGGAGCCTTAAAGCTCCAGTATGTTAGCACGGATGAATAGGTTGTTGATGTGTTGACCGAGCCTCTATCTCGTGTAAAGATTGAGCACTTTCGAGATAAGCTTGGTATAGTCTGAAAGGACCTTCCTCGAAAGGGGGAGTAGTTCTTGTGTAAGACATCTCTTGCTTCCAACTTAAGTGTTGTGACATAAAGCAAGACGATGTGATGAGACTAGAATTGTGCTTCCGGCCTAACAACTGTGACGTAAAGCCAGTCTAGTATCCTACTTCCAGCTTGATTTCTGTGACGTAAAGTAGGATGAGTATCTTGCTTCAATATTTATTGGTATGACATAAAGAAAGATGAAGAGATGAGACTAGTACTGTGCTTCCGACTTGACAGTTGTGACGTAAAGCCAGTCTAGTATCTTGCTTCCAACCTAATGGTTGTGATGCAAAGCAAGACGATGTGATGAGACTAGTACTGTGCTTCCAACTTGATAGTTGTGACGTAAATCCAGTCTAGTATCTTTCTTCCAGCTTAAGTGTTGTGACGTAAAGCAAGACGTTGACATGAGACTAGTACTGTGCTTCCAGCTTAAGAAGCTGTGACGTAAAGCCAGTCTAGTATCTTGCTTCCATCTTGATTGATGTGATGTAAAGAAAGATGAGTACTAAGCTTCCATCTTGACAGCTGTGACGTAAATCCATTCATGTATTATGATGAGCCAACCTCGTGTTGTGATGATGATGATGTATCAATTTTATACTAATACATATTGATGCAGATGATGATTGCATTCCTTTGAGAATGATGATGTTGCCAATGAAGAAAACTTTCGATAATTTATAGATACGCCAGTCAGTGTTCCAAGATGATATTGATGATGATGGCATCTCACCCACTTGATGTTGTTGATGATGTTGTCCTCTCTCTCTCGCCTGATGTTGTTGAAGAATACCCTTCTTGTTAAGGGGGAGTGCTGGAATAATGTAACTGCAAAGTGTATTCTTATTATTATTTGATATATTATTCATTGGATCAATCCCCATTGTGGATTGATCATGTCGGCTATTGTAAAAGGACCAAATCCCCTTTTGTGGATTGGTCATAATGTAATTGTAAAAGGCAAAAGAAGTCGGCCCTAGAATATATCAAGAGGCCCCAAAATATAATAAAGGTGGTTATAACCACCCAAATTAAGAAGTCGGCCCTGCCAGTGAAGAGACACTTCACACATGCCAAATTAGTATAAATAAGGAGGCCAGCGCCTCACTTAGACACACAACTCACTTGCTCATTGAGAGACAAGTTTCGAAACTGCAGTTGGAGAAGAAAGAGAGAGAGTGGTGCATCTTTGGAAGAGAATCTTTTGTATTAGCTTAAGTTATCTCTTGGCATTGTATTGGCTATCTATAATAAGGAAGTTTTGTTGGGTTTTCTTCCCCTAGAGGGTTTCCTAAGATAAATGTTGTGTCTCTTGTGATTGTGTATTTCTTAGTGATATTGTCTTATGTTGTTGTTATCTATTGAAATGCAAAGAACTATAATAATGGATTAAACATTAACAAAACAGATGATAGTCAGGTAAGGGAGGGTGGCAGGGCTCCGGAGCCACGTCCCCTCTCTTTCATGCAGGAATTATGGTGTGTCTAGCCTCCATTTCTCCACCCGGAACACCTAGAGCTAATATTTGAAACAAGAAGCTTGGTGGAAGACCAAATCCAACATGCCCTCCAAATAAACCAGTGCCTCGACATGTTATATGATGCCTATTCCAACACGTCACCAGGACGACAATGCCCAGCGTGTGCACAACCCTTCGCGCTCCCAGCCAGAGTGGGAAAGAATGAAGGAGATGCTAAAACCACCGAGTAATTGCTACTGTGAATGTCTCTGGTTAGAGGTTTTGTTTTGTTTAGAACTAGGGCTCTAGCTCTGTTAAAATTTCAATATGTTGTCAGTAGTATGCTGAGGAAACATTTTCAGACTAATGGTCACCACACGTCCTGGTTTCCTTCGGGTAGGACAGATGGCAGGCCGATTTTTGAAACAGGTTGCATAGGAAGCCAGCTATCTCAGTTTCCGTTTTTAGGCAGCACAGTTGGCATTCCAAACGATATTGTAAGCCTGCACTTTTAATACAATAGGATCCTCATTTTTACTTTAAAAAAAAACATAAAATTTTAATTAAATTAAAACCAAAAAAATAATTTAAAAAATTACAAACCTACATATTATTGGGGTGTCGTGGGGGGATATGCCTGGCATTGCCCCAACCCCCACAAGCTAAGACATGGCCCCATGATGCCAAGACTTAGCCCATGGGGGATGGGGTGATGTCAAGCATCACCCCAACCCCCATGGGCTAAGCCCTAGTCCCCCGACATCACCCCAGGCCCCATGGCCCTGGTCCCCTGACATCACCCCAACCCCCATGGGCTAATCCTTGGTCCCCACAACCCCCATGGGATAAGCCCTGGTCCTGTGGGGACCAAAGATTATCCTGTGGGGGCTGAGGTGATGCTCGACATCACCCCCCATGGCCTCCCATCACCAGTGCATATTTTTTTTTTAATTTAATTATTTTTTTTATAAAATTTTACATATTTTTATGTTTTTTAAGAAAAAAATTATTTTATTTTTTTTCTGTAATTTTATGTTTTTTTCTTAAGTTTTTGTTTTTTCATTTTTTATTTTGTATTAAATTTTGTAGTTTAGGTGTTTTAATTTGGTTTTTTTAATATATATTTTTAATTGCTTTTTGTGTTTTTTAAACCTTTATAAAGTTTTTGGGCCATAAATTTGTTTTTTTGCCATTTTTTTTTTCTGGTTTTAGCTTAGTTTATATATATTTTTTTATTTTTTGGTTTTTTTTTCTCTTTAGTTTTTTAAGTTTTACTTTAATTTTTTTTATTATCTGAATTTGATTTATTTTTTTTTTAATTTCAATTCTTTTATTTTTTTTCAGTTTTTAATTTATCAAAAAAAAATTGAATTATATTTTTTTGCTAAATATTAAAAAATAGTGTTATTTAACTACAATTGTTTTTTATGTATTGAAGTAAAGGGAAACAATGTGTTAAAAATGGTGTTTTCCACTATATTTTAAAAGTATGGAACAATAAATTAATTAAGGAGACACAATTATATGAAAAATCGTAACTTCAAAAGAATAAATGATAAAAAAATATTTTTAATATTGAAAGAAGCAGGGAAAATGACTAAAAACGTCATTCAATAAAAAAAAAAAAAATTGAAAATAGATGAAAAATAAGCATTTAAAAAAAATGTGGAAACATTGTGGATTGAAAAATTTTAAATATCGAAAAACCATCTAAAAAGGGAGAGGGGGTGCAACCGGTAGCACCATTTTTAAAAACGGGGTAAAAAATTGGACCAAACAAAAAACAAGATCTCTGTAGAGTTCTCTTTAAGTTGGTAACTATGTTAAATAAAGTCCATGAGATATCAAACAATAGTTTTATGAAATATATGGCAAGATTTACTCCAAAACTTCGACCATTTCCAGTGTATGAAACAACAATAAGAATGTAATATCAAAACTTTGAAGCAGGTCGTTCCACTAGAAACCCATCAATTCATTTAATGAGAAGGTTATAACCATTAAATTGTCAAACATTGCTCAGATATTGATTGTCAAACCAAGTGGTTAAGGTCTTTTCACCACGTGTGAGTGCAAGTAAGCTTAAAATCCTCACATCTTCCATATCAATAGTGGATGGTGAAAGAAGATAGGAATCATCATCAGTTAAGAATAATGCAAATATAAATCACCATCAGTTAATCATCTTAGAACATCAATAGATAATTATCTTAGAAAAACAACTAAAAAATCCGCTTAAGCATAAACGGTCTGTCATCATGCTGCGAATTTAAGAAACTGCTAAAGAATTCAAAGGAAAAAGAGAAACTAAATGAGAAGTCCCCCATCCTAATTTGAACATAAATTATATTTTATCTAACACATCCACATCAATTATACATTATCCTCTGTTGTAGAATTCAAAGGAAAAAGAGAAGCAAAATATGAAGTTCTTGATCCTAATTTAAATATAAATTATATATTATCTAGCACATCCACATCAATTATATATTATCCTCACTCACGGGTGGATCTACATACATTGACAAATTCAGAGACAGAGCAAACCATAGATGAAGAAAACATCAAACAATATGCCGGAGAACACCATAGGGTATTAGTACCTGACTTAGTATTAAATAGAATACAAGGTTAGTATTAAATAGAATACAAGGTTACATAATGGATCCAACGAATATCTGAGAAACAGTAAACCAAAATAGAACTGAATGTAAACTAAAGTCTAACTATGACTGAACTAGACAACTAGCTGACAAGAAGACAAACATAATAAATACAGGGAGATTACTCCTAACATACATCACCTAGTATTTCTACTCTTAGGTTTATTAAAGGGACATATCAAAATTCACTGGGGGGTCTACATAAATTACCTTCTCTTTTAGATTTTTAAGCAAAAATGTCAAATTGTTATCATAAATGTTCAAGAAAAAGCCGTAGTCTAAACGTTCTACGAAATGATGATTTTTTCCGGGGACATTTGCCCAAACTCCGGCTAGAAATTGTTAGATCCACAGATTTGAGTGATTATTTATGTACAATCCCAGTGCCGCGAGGGTTTTTTAGTATGATGAATCCATTTTTGCATTCAAAAATGGATTTTGATAAAAAAAAAAAAAAAAAATCGCAAAAATTTATATCGTTTGATTCCAACAAAAAAAATCCATTTCATAGAATAGTTAGACAATGCCCAAGTAAAATATCAAAATTCGTTAGCAGGTGTGAGACTTGAGGTTTTTTGCTTTCCAACACATGAAAACCATACAATGAAACCGACATAGTCTATTTGGTGCTTAAGATTAGATGCTTTCCCATCAAATGAAAATGGCTTTGACCACAATATCATCCACACAAGAAGAAAGATGAAGATGAAGTGGCATCGAAAACAACATCATTTCTTCATCTAGTATGATTTTGTTTGCATGTACAACTATGAATGTTGTCCCCATCGCATTATCCTCCACAACACGCTTTGCATTGAAAATTGCAGTGAGTCATTTGAAAGTTCAAAGACTTAGCATACATGTAATCTTCGTCGCTTTTCTCTCTCTATAATAAACCTCCTCTCCTCCATCCCTTCTATGTAAACAAGAAGAAATCAAGTCTTCTCCCCAATTTTATTCATTCATGATTTGATTTTGTTGATGAATATGGAAGCAACAAAATGTATTTTTTTACTTCTTTTGGAAATGACCACGGGAGGCACCCATGACTTGGACTACAGAGTCATTAATTCAACTAAGGGTAGCGACGACAGAAAGAGATTCGACAACGAGATAGGGAGGGTGATCCAGATGGATGTCGGTGGCCTCCCACCTATTCCAATTGGTTCATTTTGGCAGTTTTCCAGTTTGGCATTTTTTTTTTCCTAGATTTCGGGTCCCTGACTTGCAAGGCCATTTTGAGGCCCTAAACAACGTTTTTAGGGCTCGCCACAATTGAAAATTACCCTTGATATTTGGCAACAAAATGTGTATTCCTCAGATATACCTTTCCAACGGGCTATCATGCACCTAAAACAAATATCGGATGCAAAATTTACGACCTTGGGAAGTTGATGTACTAACTTACCCAAACAGGGTCCACATGACTTTTGGCGCTTCATCTCCTAGGGTTAGGTTTTTGGATGTCTAGGGTTTTTGACATTTCTGCTTATTGTAAAAAGGCCTTAAGAGCCTCATTGTAATCATCTTCTTGTGAATGAGTGCGATGGTCACATCTCTTCTTAGAGATAAGCTGCCACCATTCCAACAAGCTTGTTTTTCGTTGCATTTTACAGTTTCAACTTATTTCATTATTGAATAGAAAACCAGTTTTACTGTATCTTTGTTATTATGTGTTAATCATCTTTAATAATCTATATTCATTTCATTCTTCTCATAAAATCCGGATCATAGGGCTAGAAGAAGCAGATAATGGACACTGCTTCCCAATTCATCTAGCAGACCTTCGCCCAGTAGTGGTCCACTGACAGGAAGGGCTTGCAGACAGTAACTCTGTTTATGGAAAGCATGAACCTTAGGTTGCATGTAAAACAATAACTAAAAGAGGGAAATTAAGTGATATGGTTTAGAAAATAAATGAGAAAACTCTAGTGCTACCACCGGAGATGGAGTCTAAGTGAGTCCATGAGTACAAGCCATCTTCATCTTCAATGCTAAAACCCCCACACATTTCTTGGAAAATGTTTGGTGATTATCAAGCTAAGGAGACCTGGACTATACAATATTTATAGGGAGGTTAAACTAACAATATATTCATCCTAAGTATTACAAACTAATAATTAAAGCATAAATCTAGGGTAAGAAGTTAAAACTGTGAGATATTCAACTTCAATACTAAGATCTAACTTTAAATTTTACAAAGAAATAAAATAGACGTATGCCATACCTTACTTGCATTGCTTGTATTGCAATAGCTCTTTTTTTAATGTCTCTTGCATGCCAAACCCTTCTACAATTATCCTAGAACAACATATTCAAGTAAATAGAGAAGAAAACACACCAATATTGAGCAAAAATTGTCTTTCAATTGATCTCCAACCATGAAAAAGTGAGGGAGGTGCCCTTCTTATATAGATAGAGCACCTCACAAAACCATGAGTAGCAAACAATGTGCTAGTACAATACCATGTGTCAACACAATGTGCTCAAACAAAATTGTGAGTAACAAGAGGCAATCTCAATACCATGGTCTAAAACCATGAAAAAGTGAGGGAGGTGCCCTTCTTATATAGATAGAGCACCTCACAAAACCATGAGTAGCAAACAATGTGCTAGTACAATACCATGTGTCAACACAATGTGCTCAAACAAAATGGTGAGTAACAAGAGGCACTCTCAATACCATGGTCTAAAACCATTTGAGCCAAATAAACAATATATCATGAAATAACCACCTCAACCAACTCAAACATGTGAGTGGACTAGTCAAAGAGAAGAGGTGTGCCCCACAATATGCTCTAACCACCTCCACATGTGGCTAAGAGAGAGAAAATGTGCTCTACACATGCAACTCCAAAATGCGACGATAATTTTCACGTGACAAATTCCAGCAACATTGTAACTAGGTCAATTTTTGCCTGATTTTCTATTATAATCCTATTTCAGAAATCCTACAACCATTATGCATCTAATGGTGTTTACTTGGCGAAAATCTAGGCACTCTAATGAAAGATAACTTGCCCTGAAGCTGGCCAAACTAAAAATGTGCTCTAACCACCTCAACACCTCAATAAATAGTCCAAAAAAGCAAGTGCACCCTCTATGAAAGATCCATGTGGTGCATGATGATGATGTGGCATCCTCATCACCATTCAACACATTGTAACATATCCCTAGGAAAGGACATGTATCCCAATGTAGTGTCATAGATCCCAAGAAAAATGTCATGGATCTCAATGTGTGTGTGTGTGCATGTACACAAATCCCAAGGCAACATCATGGATCCCAATGTAGGTATACAAATCTTGAGGCATAGTGCATGAATCCCAATGTGGGACGCCCACCTATAGTAATGAATCAAGTCTCAACACAAATCATAAGCAATGCACATTAAACAATCTATTCTAACAACATCATAACATAAGCTAATTTTATAAATTGTCTAAGTTTACCATGATGGGACAACTTCACCCTTATTACATGTGTAAAGTCCTAGGACATAAAGTATTTCCTAGATCACTTGGTTAGCGATAGGTAAGAATGATGAATTATTAATGGAAAGGAAATGAGAACTTCATATTTTGACCCTCAAAGTCATATGAAATGGTGTAGAGTTCCTTTAACTTGTCCAACTAGCTTCTAGACCTAAGAATCATCATTATTTTTCATGTAAGCTTTTAAGAGGAAGCTTAGCTTAGAGTTACCACCTTAACACCTTATTCGTCCCTGCCAAGGGGACTATAGCAATGAGTTTGTTATTGACTTCATATTAGTTTGGTGTTGACCATAAATTTAAACAGTTTTTACAAAGTTAAACATTATAACAGTAAAAAAAATTATTTAAAAAAAAAATTAACTATTTTTCTTAATTATTATTGGTGAATCACTTGAACCCCTTATTCCAGAGGTGTCGACGATCATTGAATTCGCTCTTTAAGTTGCAAGTACGACAAATCCAAGGACTAGTTGTAGAGGTGACAGAGTGAAATTATGACTATGTAGTAATGGACCATCTTAACTCCGAAAAGTCAGCCGTAAGTTATAACTCTGTACCATCTTATTTACGAAAATCTTTAAATAAGAGAAAAGTCCAAAATATTCACACGTTTTGGGAAATTTCTTACCTCTTTGCACGATCCAATTCTTGCCCCAAAAACTGATTAAAAACAAACTTAATTGATCAAATGTTTTTTCGTGAAAAAATGAACGACGAATTTAATTGATCAAATATTCTGTAGTTAAAAGCTGAAGAACGAATATAACAGATCAAAATTTTGTTTCATAAAAATTTCCAATAACGAATTTAATAGATAAAATATTTTCCAATAAAGACTTAGGGACGGATTTATTAGAACAAATATTTTTTTAATAGCGCCACTTTTCCGACCTTACATGCACCCACTGAAGGCTCTCTTCTTCCTTTCGTAAAAGTGTCCACTTTTATTTGTTAATTTTGTTAGAAAGTATTCTCCATTAAATAAAGGCACAAAATTAATTAGTATTAAGTTATGGTATCAAAATTTAAGTTGATAATTTTTTTTAACTATTATATAGTTTAGTTTTTAATAAAAAAAAATTAACCTCTTTTAAACTTTGATTTTTTTAATTTAATATTATTAAAAAGAATTGATTATAGATTTTATTAAAATTTTAAATTATTAATGTAAAATATTTTATATATATATAATTTAAAAGAAAAAAGTTTATAAATAAGTTATTTTTCAATTTTGAAAAACACTTATAATAATTTATTTTCTAATTTTGTTTGGTGAAATTTTCTTATTAGAAATTGCCAAGGGAATAATATGGACAATTTAGTCGGTCATCTCTTTGACGGTGAGAGCAGAGTAGAATGGTAGCTAGTCATACGAGGAAGGTTGAGGCCAATGGAGCTTTGACTATAATTTGAATGAGTCTAGAAGGTGGAGTCCCAACTTGGGGTATCTTGGTTGTTTGGGGTTGTATTCATCTTGTTTTCCTTAGCGCCCGTCTCTGTATGGCAACTTAGTTCATTATTTAGCATGGACTAAGCTACCATGCAACACTTGTTTATTACCCATTCTTGTATTTTCTTTTATTTTTCTTAGTCTTTTCTTTGGATATGCATTTTTTAGCATAGGACATTGGAGGTGGGTCATTTTAATCAGGTGGCATAGCTCTAGCTTCATTATTTTTTCATTTTTTAACAGTATTGCTTTTCACCTCTAGTCATTTTTGGCTTTACTTGAATTTGGCTTACATTGTTCTTCAGTTTGTTCATTTAGACCTTGTTAGATGACATTTGATAAGTCAAACATGAGCAGGGATGATATCTTTTTTATGAACGGGATGAAAGTGAAAGGGGGGGAATGGAAAATGTTGGATGTGGTTAGGATTTGAATACACTATTCAACTAGATCACTAGTAGTATGATTTGGCCTAAGTCAAGACACGACTTATTTAAGGACAATTATGTTCCCCCATGATACAACGAGACAAAATAATAAAATTATTAATGTTAAGAAGAGTTATTAGATCAAACCAATTTTTTATTACGT
Organism: Picea engelmannii; assembly: GCA_009831015.1. NCBI lineage: Eukaryota > Viridiplantae > Streptophyta > Pinopsida > Pinales > Pinaceae > Picea > Picea engelmannii. Next base: position 190,511 of record ML788112.1, read on the forward strand.
TCATTACAAAGTTAAAAACCACCACACCACTTCTAAGCAAGAAACCCACACATGAAATCATAACACATCAATTGAAATAAAGATGAAGCATGAAGTACCATTTCCAAGTGCACATATCATATGATGTGTAAAGCATAAGAGATGATATACCATGGTATAGTCATCTAAAATATCTCATCAGTGGCCACATAAGGTTGGATGATTTGATATCTAATAGAATAATTGGAAGATCATGTGTAGAAGAATCTGGCCAAAAAATCATGATTTGATATCTAATTGAAGAATCCGTCCAAAAAAATGCAAAAGGTAGAATGTTTAGCCAATGTTGTACTAAATTCGCTTTTAGGAAGTCAAATTCTGGATCTAGAGTGGCTTCAACACCCCTTTCAAAGTTTATCCTTAACCTATGGATACTATCCAGGTGAAGAAATTGGCAAATTGGCCTTCAAATCGTACGTCGAAAGTATTTGCATGCCACAATGAGCAATGCAACTATCCCAATGGTGAAAACAACACTTGCAACAGTAACTCCAAATAACAAAATTGCCTAGACTATTTCCTTTCTAGAGGCAGCAGTAGCAGAACCAGTACCACATTGCCTAGTATAGAGACCAGGGTTTCCTGCATCATTAGTAATCAAGAGACCAGGGTTTTATGTATCGTTAAAAATCAACCCTTGTATGAAATTTGGAAGGGAATTTTTTAATCTATTGTTTAACACGTTCAACAATGTAAGACTAGCCATATGTATTAAAGACCTGGGAAATTTTGTCAATTCATTGTTGGAAAGATCTAAAATTAGTAGCATGCTCAAACTGGAAAGAGTATTGGGGACTTCCCCTTCTAGAGAATTGCAGTTGAGATTGAGTTGAATTTGCAACTTCGTGACAGAGCCAATATCTATTGGAATCGTTCCAGTTAGATAGTTTCCACCCAACTGGAGCTCTAACAAGAACTGGGCGTCTTGAACGTTCTTTGGAATCACTCTTGTTAGATTGTTGTTCTGTAGATTTGGAAGCTTGAAAATTCTTGGGGTATGAGCCCTGATAGAAGATTGCCCCTCAAATCTATAAATGACAACTTGGATAAAGTTGACAGTATATCTGGAATGCTTCCATTAAAATGTTTATTTGGCAACTTCAACACTTGCAACTGTGGAAGTGAAGGCAGTTGATTGGTTAATGAGTCTGTCAAACTCTTGTGACAAAGATCAAGTAGTTGAAGATTGGTGCAATTTCCCAGCAGTCGCGGAATCTGGCCATCTAGTAGGTTGTCATTCATTTCTAAGTATGTCAATCCAGACCGATTCCCAATTGTTAAAGGGATGTTTCCTTTAATAAAATTGTATCATATTCACAGCCTAAACAATTTTCTCAAAATTTTCTGAGGAATCTGTCCTATGAACGAATTTTGTGTAAGGTATAGAGTCTGCAAGTTGCTCAAAGCAAAAATTTCTGGAGCAATGCTTCCATTCAACTGATTGTATCTTAGATCAAGAAACTGCAATCCTATGAGAGAAGATAACTGAACATGTATGCTTCTAGTGACCTGATTCTTATTTGATGAGAAGTGGATCAAATTGTTGACTATACCTAATGCCTCAAGAATCATTCCAAATAAATGATTGAATGACAAAATCAAGGTTCTTAAATAGGTAAAGTTCCTAATACTATTAGGGATTTTTCCATTCAGCCCATTGGATGATCCAGATTATTTTCGGCACAAAATGAGAGCGGAGATATAATAAGGAAATGCACAAAGATATCGCAGATATTCAATAATATGACATAAATGTATCAGAGTTGCAACCATAAACACAGATATACAGTAAAACACGATTTCTATTAATGAAAGAAATGTACAGAGACTGTAAAAACCAGAGTGAAAGACTCGCTAGAATGGTGGCAGCTTATCTCTGAGAAGAGATGTGACGGCTACTCGCATTCGCAAGAATATGGTTACAATGAGGCTCTGAAGGCCTTTTTACAATAAACAGGAATGCCAAAATTCCTAGGCATCCAAAAACCTAACCCTAGGAGATGAGGCACCAAAAGTCATGTGGGCCCCGTTTGGGTAAGTGAGTACATCAACTTCCCGGGGTCGTAACTTTTGCATACGATCTCTGTTTTAGGTGTGTGATAGCTCGTTGGAAAGGTATCATCAAGGAGATTCATTTTGGGGGACAAATTATGCTTTCAACCATCATTAAGAACCTCGATCTTGAAAAACCTTCATTTGGACCCTCAAAATGGCCTCGGAAGTTAAAACCTGCTAAAAATAGTAAATTGCCAAAATTGCCAGAAACATGTTTTGGGCCAGTTGGAGAAGGTGGGTGGCCACCGTTATCCCCCTAGATCAATCCTACTTCCTTAGGAACCAATGGTCTCCATTGCATTGAGTTCCCGGGGAAGAGGGGAAGCGGTTGTTGAATCTGAATATTAGTGATCTGCTTGTCTTGTTGGAGAAGTGGTGTTGCTTAGCTTGTTGAAGGCTATCACAAACCTTTGGTTGGAAGGTTTGGACCTTTTTAACCAGTCTGGATATTTTAGATGACTGTGTGCAGAAGGAATCTTTGTGCTTTGTTGCAACCTTATCGACCTTCTTCTGTTGGATAGAAGGTGCTTGGGCCAAAGCTATGGTGGTTGCAGTATCCGTCTGTTCACCTTTTGAACAGATTGTGAAGAAGCTGAATTTTGTAGTATGAGATACTACTTTGTGGCAGTGTTTAGGTGGGGCAGTAGTTGGAACTACCTCTGGTATTTTGTAGAGATGACCCCCCAAAGTAACAATGACACTACGAGGTCAAGACTCATAAACAACATGGCATCTCCACATATATGGTTGGCTCAAGAGAACATCACATACATCCAATGGGGCAACATCACATAATACCTCGTCCTTGAAGGGATGGATGCCATATGACAATCGACACTGCTGGCTGACATGAAGATCTCATCCTTGGCGAAGCCACCCAATGCTATGTGGTTGTGGGTGTGGTGTTGTCGATAATCCCAACTGTTTGACGACCTCTGCTGAGATGAGTTTCTTCTGGATTCCGCTATCAACAATAAAATGCAGCGGGGTCCCCTTCACCCACATCTGTGAATGAAAAAGGAACTCCCCCTCTTCTGGATCTATTGGTTCCTCTGGTTGAATTGTTGCGGTCGCGACAATAGCAGTGGGGTCTGTGTCAATGATCTGTCTTTTACCAGTATTTTCATAATCATATTATGAATCAGGGTTCGGCTCCTTGTCTTTGATCTCGGCAACCAATGACTGTTTTGAGTGACATTCATCGGTGTTGTGCTAGGGGCTTTTGTGGAAATCACACCATTTTCTGGTGTCCTTCTTTGTCTTCCCATGACCCTTCTTTTCCTGTGTCTTGGACTGGTTTTCGGGAGACTCTTTGTTAGGGATATCTTTTTCATGCTTTGGTTGTTGCAGATTTGCAGACCCAAACTCCCATTTGTTCTAGTGCTTAAATTTTTGCTCGATTTTAACAGCATATCAATAGGCAGCACAAGTGATGAGATGTCCAGAAAATCCATTTCAGTTTGGATGTATCTGTGTAGAGCCCCACGGTATTTTAGAACCAAATGTCGTTCAGAGTCTTTGATACCCAGCTTGGTGTGCAAGGTATGGAAGGTATTGGTGAACTCTGGAACTGCTTGTTACCACTACATCTAATAACCAATGTTTCACCATACCAGTTGTTAATCCATGGGCATAAAAATTATTTTTAAGTTGTAATGTGAGGACAAGACCAAGCAAATATATGTTCTTAGTAAAAAAGGTAAGCCTATTTCTTGTTGGATTTGTGCAAAAGATCATTATGCAAAGAATTTTCCATTGAAGTATAAGTTGTCAATTGTGGAGCAAGTGGACATACCCTTCATTGTTTTTTTGCAATTCTTGGGTATTGTTCTAGAACACAAGTCAACAGTAATCCAATAGCAAGACTTCACAAGACTTTCATAGGTTTCAACAATATTGAATCAAATATCCATTGATTCCATGGTTAATAGTGGGGCGACCCAAAATTTCATGAAGGAATATGTTGCAAGAGAGATTGGGTTGTAGCTTGAACCAACATAGACTTCTTTCAAATAAGTGAACTTAGAAGTGGAAAAGGTGGTTGGTATGACCAATGGAGTCACCTCAAAGCTTGGATATTGGAGTGGAACTGTAAGTTTCACCATTATGTATATGGATGACTTTGAGGTTGTTATGGGGAAATAATTATTGAGGAAGGTGAAGGAAATACCTATGCCTCAGTTTGTTTGGTCATTTTTTCAAAACAAGATCCATGCCTCATCTCTACAATAAGGAGGGGGGACAAAGTTGGTGGTGTAATGTCTTCCTTGAGCATGGTTTCTATAACCAGTCAAGGGGCTAAGAAAACTTGCAATAAAGAACTTGGAGGCATTGCAGTTGATGGATGATCTATAGGTGGGACTTAATAGGATGAAGTATTGTGCAATATTTGGTGGATAGTAGTTCGATGAAGGCGTTGGAGAAAAGACTCAATAGGCTTGAATCCATAGTGGACTACATAGTGACAGTAGTAGCTAGAGTGGTGGACGCTATCTTAGATAAGTAATACATTCTAGTTCTAAGTGGAAAAATGGAGACAATGGAACATTCATCCAAGAAATCCAATGAATCATTCAACTTGTATGGGATAGAGTTGAACGTAGAGAAATATGATAAGGTTGAGGAGCACCAACCCTAATATGTGAGGACCAAGGAAGAGGATAAACCCTCCTTGGGTGTAAAATGATAAAAAAATGTTTCTTTGTTTAGAAGAGTCGTATAGGATCACTGATATGTGGAAGGAAAAGATTGTTTGGGCATAGGAAAGTGAATTATCATGGATTAGAAATGATGGTTGGATTAACTACCCAATCAATTCAAGACTTGAAGGCATCCAATGTACAAAAGCATGGCAAGTTGGTCAAAGATGATATAGTAGTGGTTTGGATGGTGCAACACTTGGATATTTTGATGATATTCTTTATGAAGGTTGGAATGAAATTAAAATAGGTAGTAGCAACAATGTTGTACTTAGATTGTAACCATAGTAGAAGATAGTAGTAGCAACAAAGACATCCAAGAGTCATTGTTTCTATAATTTAGGAAAATTCACTTTGTTCAAAGGAATAATTAGATAGTGGGAAGTTGCATAGCATGGGTAGTATGCAGTGGTTGAAGGAATCAATTATGTATAGATGCATGGGTTTGGGAAGTATACACGGAGGATAATAGGTTCTTGTGGATATTAGTAGGGATGGAAACAACTTTTAATGGAAGAGGATCTTAGGCCCAAACTTTGAATGGCTTCATGCACCTCCACCACATAATCACCTTGGTGGTAATTGACCAAGATGGATGGACATGGCAGAAGGTTAATGGCTAGAAGTGTTATTTTTAGGAACCCTTGCACGATGGAAAGATTCCCATGGACATGTTGGGCACCCTTGCTTAAATTGGGTGCACCATAGACCTTGGCAGCCCATACTAGTTAGACGCACCAAGAGAACAAGTGGGGGTTGTGACAAATAACCCTGTTTGATCTATGAGCATAATGTAGATTGTAAAATGCTGGCATAGAAAGATTGATCGATTTGGGTGCTTGACTACATGCAGATCAAAGGATTTGGGTGTCCCACACTTGGGGGTTGCAACAAACAATATAGGTTCCTTTGGGCACAAGCATTCATGGAGTGCAATCGTGGGATGCTCTTTTTTAGTACACATCCATTGAACACACATCTTTCAGGCATAATTGGATGCACTTGAGTGCAATTGAATGCACTTGGGAACAATTGAATGGACTTGGTCAGACTTGGGTGAACTTGGGTGAACTAACATGGTGTACTTATTAGATGCGGTTGATCAATAGAAAAATCACCAAAGAAAGCAAGTTGACAAATGACACTTGGGTCCACCTTAGAGTGAAGGGGGTGTTGAAGAAAAGATATGAAATGATCTTACCCAATCATTTTTAGACTCTGCTTGGCTAAAGAAAAGTAGACGGGAATATCACCATATATTTATAGCCAACAAAAATAACATCCTAACTCACAAGTATCAATTACGAGTGCTTAGCCTAGTCTTTTATCAATAAAAAGATTGTTGGAAATTTACTTTTTATGTACTTTTCTGAACATATCAGTGGCTGAAATAAATGTAAAGATAGAAGTAAAGTCACCAAGATGATAATCAATAAATATGAGACATAAAGCAATCCTTTATTTCATTCAATTTCACCAAAGAGTCATTTTCTTTACAAAATCTCATGCTGAAATTTTGGACCAAAGTCAAACTTAGACATCCTCGATGGAACATACAAAAGGACCTCTGATAGAAAACCAAAACTGAACTCTAAAATCTTGATCAATTTGCCACGGATTGTTGCCCACTCGACTCTGCACAATAGCCTTTGTCAGTCATGAAAACTAATTCACAAACAGATGAGTCTACACATACTATCAAAGATAGATAAACACCTATGAAAAACAAGTGTCTGAATGATGTGATTCATCCCTGAATATTTTCATCTACAATAAGACCGTGCTATCATAAAAGAGAATTATGCTTGTGATGACTAAATGAATGAATGAAAACTGAACTATCTCAGCATAAAATCAAAGAGCAAACCTTAGTATGTTTTTGCTTCTATCCTCCTCTTGTTCCTCCCTTTCCTTTTGCTTTTAAAAGAAACATAATTGGTTGAAGTAGTTGAACCAACTCATTAGTTAAGTTAATTAAAAGACTCAACCAACTTTAGTTAGGGGGGAAAGTAATAATCATAATAAGGTTATAATTAAAAAATAACTAGTAGGTGGGACCCCTTTGTTAGAAAAATAGGACCGTGGAGCAATAAAATAAAACAAATGCAGAAACAAAACAAAGAAGATACACAATACAAGAGAGACACAGATTTATGTGGTTCACCCAGTGTGGGCTACGTCCACTAGAGAAATTTCCAAGTCCTTCCTTTATTTTTATCCAACAAATGAAGGGATAGAAGCTACAACAAAACCTGTTGTAACTTCCTCTTCTTTCTGTCACAGTCTCCTCTCTCATAATACAATACTCGCCATCATACATAGTCGCAATACATTTCCCTCATAAAAGAGGGTTGCCTTCAAGGGAAAAAAAACCCTAACATAATTTCTACCGTTAGATCTGTGACCTTATAATGAACAGTCCAGATTTACAATGAAATTACAATATACTTTTACAAGGAAATTTTTCCTTCGGGGGCTTCGCCCCTGAACCCCCCAGCCGAGGGGATAGCCCCCCCATACCCTGTAGAGGGGGTACCCCCCCTCTGCACTCCCCCGCGTGGAAGAGTGTACATACTTCTGGGGTGTAAAGTCTTCATGGGGTATAAACACGACTGAAAAACACAAGACCTCTGAGTCAAGAAAATAATCAAGCTCCACAACCAACAATCTCCCACTTGGAGACTGATCTCAACAACTCCACCACTGTTGTATATGCTGGACTATGAACCTTCTTAGACCTGGAAAATTTCTCATCTTCATCTTCATTCTTGAAGACCAACTGAAACTTAGCAGGAACTCAGTTTCTCACTGGTTACTCCCTTTGTTAACATATCTGCAGGATTTTGGCTAGTGTGTATCTTTTCCAACCTCAATTGTCCATCTTCCAAGGTGGATCATATGAAGTGGTACCTCAATTGTATATTCTTAGTCTTCAAATGGAAGGCTGAGTTATTTGCAAGATGAATTGCACTCTCACTGTCACAGTATAACCTGTTATTCTCATGCTTCTTTCCCAATTCCTCCATAAACCTTTGTAACCAAATCATCTCTTTACTAGCCTCTGTAGCAGCAACATACTCTACCTATGTTGTTGAAAGTGAAACAACCTTTTGCAGTTTCGAAATCCAACTTACTATTGTTCCACCTATAGTAAAAACATACCCTGCGGTGCTCCTCCTGCTGTCTTTATCACCTGCCATATCTGAATCAACATATCCCTATAGAAAAGTGTTTGAACCTCCAAAACATAATGCATGAGTATTAGTACCTCTCAAATACCTGAGGATCCACTTTACTGCCTCCCAATGCTCTTTACCTGGATTGTTCATATACCTGCTCACAACTCCCACTGCATATGCAATATCTGGCCTTGTGAAAACCATTGCATACATCAAGCTGCCAACTGTTGATGAATAAGGGACCCTAGACATGTATTCTATATCCTCCTATGTCTTGGGACACATTTCCTTAGTTAATTTGAAATGGCTGGCCAAAAGTGTACTAACTGGTTTTGCATTTTGCATTCTAAACCTCTCCAACACCTTCTCTGTGTACTCACCCTGAGACAATGTCAATTTTTGATTTTTCCTGTCTCTTGTTATTCTCATGCCAAGGATTTTCTTTATAGCACCCAAATCCTTCATCGCAAATGAATTGGCTAATTTATTCTTGAGCATATTTATATCCTGCATATTAGACCCTGAAATAAGCATGTCATCTGCATACAATAGCAAGATAATATAGCTTCCATTTTCTAGCCTTTTAAAATAAACAAAGTGATCAGAATGACATCTACTATAACCCTGCTCTGTCATAAACCTGTCAAACTTCAAATACCACTGCCTTGGAGCTTTCTTTAGGCCATACAAGCTCTTCTTCAACCTCCATACCAAATTCTCCTTCCCTTTGACCTCATACCCCTATGGTTGTTGCATATAAATCTCTTCCTCTAAATCCCCATGGAGAAAAGTTGTTTTTACATCTAACTGTTCAAGATGCAAATCTTCTACTGCCACAAGACTTAAAATAGTCCTAATTGAAGTCATTTTAACAACAGGAGAAAATATTTCATCAAAATCTATACCTTTCTTTTGTGCAGACCCCTTTACAACAAGTCTAGCCTTGTACCGCTTTTCTCCTCTATCTTCTTCCTTCAACTTGTAAAGCCATTTATTCTGCAATGCTCTTTTTTCCGCAGGCAACTGAACTAAGTCCCAAGTCTGGCTATTTGCCAGGGAATCCATTTCCTTTTTCATGCCTTTCTCTCACTTCTTTTTGGTGTCTACCTGCATTGCCTCTTCATAACATTCTGGTTCACCAGAATCAATCAACAATAAGTAATACAATGAAGGAGAGTATCGTTCAAGGGGTATACTTCACCTGGTAGATCTTCTAACAACACTTGCAGGTGTTTTAGGTACCTGCTGCTCCTGTTGTTGTACATTTTTATTTTCAGGTTCCTTTGGAATTTCTTTTTCAGTGATCTCATCAAGCACCATGTATTCTTGTTTTTCTTCTTCCTATTTCTTTCCCTGCAACTGATCTTTGTACATGACCTTCTCATTGAATATGCCATCTCTACTCCTAATGATTTTGTTATTTTCATAATCCCATAAGAGATAACCAAAATAATTAACACCGTATCCAATAAAGGTACACTTCTTGGATTTAGACTCAAGCTTTGTTCTATTTTCTTTATCAATATGAACAAATATTTCACAACCAAAAATTTTCAAAAAATAATAGTTTACCTTTTTTCTTGTCCATTCCTCTTCTGGAATTCTACCATCCAAAGAGCTTGAAGGTCCTCTGTTTATTAAGTAAACAGCAGTATCTACAAAATCTGCCTAGAACTGTAAGGGCAAACCAGCATGCAATCTCATACTCCTTGCATGCTCCATGATTGTCCTGTTCATCCTTTCTGATAACTCATTTTCTTGTGGTGTTCTTGGAACTGTCTTCTCTCTACGAATCCCATGGTATGAACAATAATCATCAAACTCCTTGCTGCAATATTCACCTCCATTATTTGATATGAGACACTTCAAACTTTTTCCTATCTCATTCTCAACTAAAGCTTTCCATTTCTTAAAAGTATCAAAAACATCAGATTTTTGTCGAATGCAATAAACCCAAGTTTTTCTAGTTGCATCATC
>ML788112.1:201056-216538 GCA_009831015.1 Picea engelmannii
CTGTTCTCCATGTTCAACGCATTACCTGATGTCTCACCTATGCTTTTCCATCGCATTTCCTCACTAAGGATAACACCAACAACATCATCAAATTTTAAAGTATTTGAACCAGAGACAGAGTTACTTACAACCATGACCAAGCCGTTCCATCTTTCTGGCAATGAGCACAATATTAGAATATCCCTAACCTCATCATCAAAGTCCACTTTTACAGAACTTCGTTGATTAGTAAATGTATTAAATTCATTTAAATGATCTGCAACATACCCACCATCTTACATCTTTATATTAAATAATCTCTTCATTAGAAATACCTTATTGGATGCCGAGGGTTTTTCATACAGTTTAGCCAATGCGTCCATCATATCCTTCGTTGTCTTTTCTTTCGAAATATTGAAAGCCACCGACGTTGCCAAGCTCAGTCGTATCGTTCCAAGAGCCTTTCTGTCAAGAATCTCCCATTCTTCATCCTTCATGGCCGTCAACTTCTTTGCTACTCTACCCAATGGTAGGAATAGATCCTTCTGATATAAATAATCTTCCATTTGCATCTTCCATAACTGGTAGTTTTGGCCGTTAAATTTCTCGACCCTAAACTTTTTGTCTTCCGACATTGCTCCCACTCGAACTAGGAACCCTCTTTTCCTGCAAGTTACCTTTCACTCTAATACCAGTTGTTATAAAAATAGGATCGTGGAGCAATACAATAAAACAAATGCGGAAACAAAACATAGAAGATACACACTACAAGAGAGACACAAATTTACGTGGTTCACCCAATGTGGGCTACGTCCACCAGAGAAATTGCCAGGTCCTTCCTTTATTATTATCCAGCAAATGAAAGGATACAAGGTATAACAAAACCCACTGTAACTTCCTCTTCTTTCTCTCATAGTCTCCTCTCTCAGAATACAATACTCATCATCATACATAGCCGCAATACATTTCCCTCATAAAAGAGGGTTTCCTTCAAGGGAAAAAAACCCTAACATAATTTATACCATTAGATCTACGACCTTATAATGAATGGTCCAGATTTACAATGAAATCACAATATACTTTTACAAGGAAATGTTTCCTTTGGGGGCTTCACCCCTGAACCCCCCAGCCAGAGGGATAGCCCCCCTGGACCCCGCAGAGGGGGTACCCCCCCCTCTGCACTCCCCCGCATGGAAGAGTGTACATACTTATGGGGTGTAAATTCTTCATGGGGTATACACACAACTGAAAAACAAAAGACCTATGAGTCAGGAAGATAATTAGGCTCCACAACCAACACCCTTGTGACTCCCATTAGTTCTTAGCAATCATAACATACTAGTTAATTAAGAAAAAACACACCTCCTTGTGACTCCCATCAACATATTCACTTTTTTCAACTTAGCTCATGATATTTGAAATTATTTTCAAAAAATATTACTCATGTATCCAAAATAAAAACACGCTGTCCAAAAATTCCTGAAGTCAACTGTCATCAACAATAGATAAAATAAAACTCAAAATCCATATTTCCCACTCTGAGATGCAACCTTTCCTTGATTGTTGTTGTCACCCTTTGATTTTCCTGAATTTTTCTTTGGTTGCGTTGAGCCTTTAGGCCTAATCTCACTCATCATGTGGGAAAAATAGTCCCCCAAATGCATCCAGGAAGACACGGATTTGTCAGAGCCACTGGAGGGTGAGGAAGGAGCCGTAGGGGATTTCCCTTTTTCAGGGGCATGGTGGGCCTCAGTTTTCAACCTTTTCCTAGCATGAGAGGACTACATTGGTGAGTGGGGAGCAACTTTGGCCATGGGGTTAATAGGAAGAGGACTGGGTAGGGATAAATTAGGCTAGCCACGATGTTGGGAGATTGTCGAGTGGAAAATATCTTGCCATCCATCATTTTAAGGGACCTCAGGTTGCAATGAGATGTGAGGAGGTACATGGATACCAGGGGCTTGCGGAACTTGGAAAGGAGGTATTTTGAGCCTGGGTTGGATCACTCCTTTCCCAATACAATTGAAAAATCCGGCCTGAAACAACTGGCCAAGCTCTTGTGAGTCAACATAAAAAGTTATGGAGAACCTTGGCCTTCTTGGGCCTTTGTTCCAATTACCTCTCCCTATGTTTCCTCAGCCATGGCTACCACAACTGAAAAAACTCATTCATGCATGCATGATTGATTAGCAAATATTCTTTTAAATAACCATACATGAAAACTCTTAAAAATATGAAATAGATTTGGCTCATCGATGTATCAGACTCATGCAATCCAATCCATACAAATTGTTTTACCTTTTATCAATGAGCAGGGGGTGAATAAAGGGACCTGGGATATGTGAGGGGTTTGTATTGAGTGAAACATGATATGATGAGGGGGGGAAATAAGATTACTACTCAAGGACAACAACAATCAACTACAAAGAAAAAGAAAACATCATTGTAGCTCAACCAAGACACTTCTACTACCAATTGCTTCAACACAAAAAATTTCTTGACTGTAATCAATTTTAGAACAGGGAATGAAAAAAAAATGAATGTGGGAAGGCGATGGGGTTGTAATTAGAAAAAAGAGAAATAATGGTGGGGGAATGAGAGAGGGTACTGTTCATAAAATTAATCAAGTAATCCATATCTGTCAAAAGGAGATACACCAACCAAATGATCATTGTGACCCAATAAAAATTACTGTATATTAACTAGTTCATTGTTCATAATCAAATATCCAACACAGTGCCATCAACAAGACTTTATGCATTCCACAACAATTTGTAAGGGAGTTTTGTTCCATCAACAAGGGGGTCCCACCTACTAGTATTATTTATCTTTAATAATAATAGGATTTAGCAACACTTTGCGGGCAAAACTCCGTTGCGATTTTTAATCGTCAACAAACTGGAGACTCCACAAGGAAATTTGTTTTCAATAGATTTAGAACTCAGAACTCTTGGTTTCGCAAACCAAGAACAACATGCCAAGAATATATAACCAAGAAGATTATGCAACAGGAGGAAGTGAGCGGAATTAATGGAAAGCTGACATGGAATTTAGGAATAATTCATGAAAAGTGTTAAGTATGAAGGGTTTTTTCCACTGTATGCATAACCATTCGACCGGGATCTACTCTCATTGTAAGGAAAAAATAAAATTAGACTTGATCTTAAAATCTCAATGGATGAAGAAATGGCAAGAATAAGCGAGAGATAACCAATACTTTACAAGACAACAGTGGAAATATATAACAATTTCAAGGGTCCTTCAGAGGAGACATCATAACAACTGTGTAGCTTGATTGTTATTGACTAAAAATGCTTTGTAGGAGTGTCACTTTGGCAGAATCGATCCAACATCCTATCTTGACAAAGTTAACTAAAAGATGATAGGAAACAAAATCATGAGAGAAGTAAAAATGCAGAAATTAAAACAACAGCAATAAAAGACAAAAAAAAAAGCGGCAAGAAAAGATTTGAAATATAAAGCATAAATTAAACTATTGTAAAGAAAAAAAGAAAATAGCGCAAAAATGAAGACAGATCTAAGCTACTAATATACATAAAATCCAATCAGCATTAGAACTTTTCACGTTGGCCCCTCGCAATACTTCAAGCGAGGATTGTTAGTGTTGTAGGAAAACAATTGCCTCTGTGAATCCTTTAAAATGTATGAGTTAGTGTCCAAGAAACAATTTGGAATGGATCCAACACTTGGAATTCTGATGTAATTATCAGCCCGTTGACGCACATGATTAAATCATCAAGATAAACATGGAGACTGACCAATTCATCAAAAGTGGTGTATAGGCCTTTTAAAAGTAGTACTTGCATCAAGTAATCCAGAAGGAAGGCATTTGTAAGACATAGTATCAAAATTAGTAATAAAAGTGGTTTTGTGAACATTTTCCCCTTTTACCTTGATTTTATTGTAACCCATAATTTTTTCAAGTAAGGGATTCAACTGTAACTCTACAACCTGTTGCAGAATCATTCTTGTATTGAGGGGGGGAGAAGGATTTCTCATAATAGCCTTACTGAAGGTGCAAAGATGAATGCAGGTTCTAATATGACTTGTGGTGTTTGAAGAAGGTACCCAATTTGGAACCCGTTCAGGGTGGACTAAAAAATAATCCTAGACCTTAAGAAATTTCCCAACTCCCTTTGAAAGGTTGCTTTCAGTGCAGAGTTAACAAGTCCTTGTTTTTTCCTAGCTAGTTTCATATTATGTTGAATAAGACCAGGATCAAAACCACAAATATCCTCATAAGACCAAACAAAAACATTTTGAAATTCACTGAGTAGCTCGACATAACTCATTTCTTCCTTATTAGAACATTGGACATTTATTTTAGCATTTGTTGAAGATTCAGGTGTCCTAATGTTCATGGAGATGGTTTCACCCACCTTCTTTCGTAACTCCTCTTCTCTATGTTTTTATTTATTGACCATATCACTCGATGAAAACGAACTCTCAAGAGTAGTCAAGCCCCCAGGGATTTTATTTTTTTCTATGGATATAATCTCATCAGGATTAAAAGGTTTGTCTTGAATGAAAGAACAAATGCTCTCATTGTTAGGGAGGGCTTGCCAAGATTATACATTGTTATGGATGTACGAACAATATAGAGACTGAAAAGAACAATCAGGCCTGTGAGGAAAAAATTGTTGATTAGGAGAAGCTGCAAAGATAGCTAACCAACCAGCCATTGAATTCAAATTCCTCTTAACATGAGTGATGTTGAAGGATAAAAGGTTGGAGATAAGCACCCAAACAGTTTGGTAGTAACATTCCATTAGCTTGTCGCTAGGAGAGCACACTTTTCGCATTGAGTTCACAACAAGATCAGAATCTCCAAAAACTGGAAGGTGACTACAATTGAGATTAAGGGCGTTTTAAATGCCTAACGATAAAGCTTAGAATTCAGTGACATTGTTTGTACAAGCAAACTCTAACCTGTAAGACAAATTATGAATTTTCCCTATAGGGGAAACCAAGACAATGCCAGCCCCATTACCTTCATTAGAGTGTGAACCATTAAAGTGCATGTGCCACATAGCATCATCTAATTCAGTCCCTTCCAAAGGATATTATCCTCTTCAACAAAGATGGAATACACTCCTAGGTACTCTTCGATACAGTTTACGCTAGATTGCAGAACACTCTCTATGTAGGGTGTAATTCTTCCCTCTCTAAGGACTATAATGTTCTTACCATTCCGAGGAACGAATAAATGTGTTCCATCGAGTGAGAACTATCCACCTGTTAAGGCTTGCCAATCCCTTCCCAATATAATTGAGTAATTGCTTACATGCATATCAATTACCTGAATGCTAAGGGTTGTTCTTATCTCAGGATGAGCGCATAAAACCAAGGTCACATCCTTAATCTCACCTATGGTTGTTTGATGTAGACTATTATAGGAGATCATGCTTCCAATGTTTTCATTTGTACAAGACAAGCCTAGCTCTTCCATAATAATCTTTGACATCACACTTGGGCCTGGACCACCATCAATGAGGAAACAATGGGCAATTTTATCCATAATCTTTATAGAAATATAAAAAGGGGGATTTTTTATAGGGTATCTAAAGCTGTGTACATCTACTTTATTTATAGAAGAATCCTCTTCCTTTACCTCTTCAGAAAGATTGGCTCCAACAGAATATTTTCCTTCCATGAATTGTTTCAGATGGATCTGTTGTTTAGGGACGACAACCATGTCTAGAAGGGTTGCATCTAGTTTGATGTTGGCCAACTGATTCAAGATATTGTATTTGGAAGAGGGGAGAGGAGGAGTGATTCCTTGACTCTTGGGAACCTTAGAAACTTGGAGAGTAGCATCGGTTGAGGATGAGCTCGGGCCAAAAGAACTGCGGGTTGGATCAAATTTTCCCTTGGGAGCTTAGGTTTTGTTCCTAGTGTTAATGACCATGACATCCTCTGGCTTTGCAAAATCAAGGACATCGATAGTAGTTTTTGGTCTTTTACCAAAGATCTTATCTCTCACACTCTTCTTTACCTCACACATGGTTTCTTCGTTGTGTTCCTGACAAAAGTTACACCAACTTCGAGGCAAGATAGTCTTAGGTTGAAAATTATTTTCAACTAGATTCCTAAAGGGAGGTGTAGAAGAGGATGATGCTCCAAGGGTGAGAGGGGAGACAGTTCCCTTTTGCTTGAATGCTATCATACGATTATTCATATCTTGTACTAGTTGTAAGAAGGAAGACATGTATGTTTGTCTAATGGATTCTCCTTGGGGAAGACTAGTTCTTTCAAGTTGTTCTTCATACTATGAACATGTATGCAGAGCAGATCCAAGATTATCAATGGATTTTTCCTCAAGCCTATGATGGTAGGGGGAAGGCAATGCATTGTAGTAATGCACGAAAGTGGCTTGGTTCTGAGGGCGGATAAGTTTGGGGATTTGATTGTATAATTTGGTGAAATGCAAGTTGAAAGACTTGATGGCCTCACCATATTTATAGGTGACGTTATTATATTCCCTCAACTTCTCGAAAGGGGCTTTTAGATTGTCCATAAGTGGATTGGAACCAATAGATTAACTCCTCCCAAGTAGACAAAATATTAGGAGGAAGGTCAAAGAAGTCAGTCGCAGCCTTTCCTTCCAAGGAATTGATGAACAAGAGCATGCAAGTGTCATTGTAGTTGGCCCCTATGTTATGACAAGCATTAGAAAATGCCACCAAGTGTTCATTTGTAATGACAGTGTTATTTCCTGAAAACTTAGGCAGGTGCTCCTTAAACTTTGGAAGTGGACGAGTAGCAGGTGCTAGGTTAAGAGGAGAGGACACATGCCATGGTGTGGTTGTGGCGTCTTCTTCGAACTGAAAAATCCCTTACTTTTTAATGACTTTGTTGGAGTTTGTGGTAAATTGTACAAGGATATGGTGGTTATATAAGCTACCTATCACTGACGATGATGAATATTGAGAATATGGAGCACTTCCAGTGCTACCAGAGCCATGACTAGATGTCATCCTGTGGATGATAGATGAGGGGAAGAAAGACAAACTAGATGAATCAGATAAAGTTCTCCTTATAGCACTTTGTTGGGAAGACAACACAATGTTTCTTCTTCCCTATTTCAGCAATAGGATTGGTTTTAGGTGACATACCTCTTCTTCTTCTATAAGCACAAGAATATAAGGACATGAAAGAAAGGCCAAAACTTTGAAGAAAAAAAAGGGTAAGTGTTGATTTCTAGGTTGTCTACATCTAGCTTCCAATTGCTCTTGAGCACTAATATCTCGTTCAATTGCTGCCCAAGAATGGTTAATCTCAGCATGGGCGTTGGTAGTGTCTAAGATGGTATTAAATAGATTCAAAGAAATATTGGTTTGATCTCGAAGATTGAGCTCAATATTTGGATGCCTTGCAACAGGAACAGTCATTAAGAATAAAATAGTCAAAGAATCAATTTCAGAAAAGAAATATGTATCGATGAAAATCGAGTATACAAATTAACCAGAGAGATATCGAAGATCTCCCCAGTATGGTCGCCAAATAAATGTCAAGGAAAAGATATGAAATGATCTTACTCAAGCATTTTCAAACTCTGCTTGGCTATAGAAAAGTAGATGGGAATATCGCCCTATATTTATAGCCAACAAAAATAACATCCTAACTCACAAGTATCAATTACGAGTGCTTAGGCTAGTCTTTTATCAATAAAAAGCTTGTTGTAAATTTACATTTTATGTAATTTTCTGAACATATCAGTTGCTGAAATAAATGTAATGATAGAATTAAAGTCACTCAAATGATAATCAAGAAATATGATACATAAAGCAATCCTTTATTTCATTCAAGTTCACCAAAGAGTCATTTTCTTTAAAAAATCTCATGCAGAATTTTTTTACCAAAGTGAAACTCAGACATCCCCGATGGAACATACAAAAGGACCTCTAACAGAAAACCAAAACTGAACTCTAAAAGATGGATCAACTTGCCACAGATTGTTGCCCACTCGACTCTGCATAATATCCTTTGTTAGTCATGAAAACTAATTCACAAACAGACAAGCCTACACAGACTATCAAATATAGATCAACACCTATGAAAAAAAAGTGTCTGAATGATGTGACTTAGCCCAGAATATTGTTGTCTACAATAAGACCATGCTATCATAAATGAGAATTAGGTTTGTGATGAATAAATGAATGAATGAAAACTGAACTATCTCAGCATAAACTCAAAGAGCAAACCTTAGTATGATTCTGCTTCTATCCTCCTCTTGTTCCTCCCTTTCCTTTTGCTTGTAAACAAATTAGAATTGGTTGAAGTAGTTT
Source organism: Picea engelmannii (assembly GCA_009831015.1). Lineage (NCBI taxonomy): Eukaryota > Viridiplantae > Streptophyta > Pinopsida > Pinales > Pinaceae > Picea > Picea engelmannii. The sequence goes on from ML788112.1 coordinate 209,345, forward strand.
AACCAACTCATTAGTTAAGTTAATTAAAAGACTCAACCAACTTTAGTTAGGGAGAAAAGTAATAATCATAATAAGGTTATAATTAAATAATAACTAGTAGGTGGGACCCCTTGTGACTCCCATTAGTTCTTAACAATCATAACATACTATTCAATTAAGCAAAAACACACCTCCTTGTGACTCCCATCAACATATTCACTTTTGGCAATTTAGCTCATGATGTTTGAAATTATTTTCAAAAAATATTACTCATGTATCCAAAATAAAGCATGTTGTCCAAAAATTCCTGAAGTCAAATGTCATCAACAATAGATAAAATAAAACTTAAAAGCCATATTTCCCACTCTAAGATGAAATATTTCCTTGATTGTTGTTGTCACCCTTCGATTTTCTTGAATTTTCCTTTGGCTGCATTGAGCCTTTAGGCCTAATCTCGCTCATCACATGGGAACAGTTGTCCCTCAAATGAATTCAAGAAGACACAGATTTGTCAGAGCCATTGGAGGGTGAGGAAGGAGTAGCAAGGGATTTTCCTTTGTTAGGGGCATGGTGGGCCTTGGTTTTCAACCATTTTCTAGTATGAGAGGACTGCACTGGTGATTGGGGAGCAACTTGGGCCATAGGTTTAATAGCCAGAGGAGCAGGTAGGGATAAATTAGGCTCGCCACGATGTTGGGATATTGTCAGGTGGACAATCTCTTTCCATCCATCATTTTCAGCAACCTTGGGTTGCAATGAGACGTGAGGAGGCACAAGGATACTAGGGGCTTGTGGAACTTGGAAAGGAGGCCTTTTGGGCCTAGGTTGGACCACTCCTTTCCTAATCCAATTGAAAAATATGGCCTAAAACAACTGTCCAAACTCTTGTGAGTCAGCATCAAAATGTGTGGAGAACCTTGGCCTTCTTAGGCCTTTGTTCCAATTACCTCTCCCTTTGTTTCCTCGGCCATGGATACCTTGGCTGAAAAATCTCATTCTTGTATGCATGATTGATTATCAAATAGTCTTTTAAATAACCATACATGACAACTCTTAAAAATATGAAATAGATTTGGCTCAATGATGTATCAGACTCATGCAATCCAATCCATACAAATTGTTTTACTTTTTATCAATGAGAAGGGGGTGAATAAAGGGTCCTAGGATATGTGAGGGGTTTGTATTGAGAGAAACATGATATAATGAGNNGGGGGGGGGGGGCAGATACGATTACTACTCAAGGAAAAAAACAATCAACTGCAAACCAAAGAAAACATCATTGTAGCTCAACCAAGACACTTCTATTGCCAACTGCTTCAACACATAAGTTTTCTTGACTGTATTCAATTTTAGAACAGGGAGTGAAAAAACAATGAATGTGGGAAGGCAATGGTGTTGTAATTAGCGAAAAGAGAAATAATGGTGGGGGGAATGAGAACGGGTACTGTTCATAAAATTAATCGAGTAATCCATATAATCATTCTGTCAAAAGGATATACACCAACCAAATGATCATTGTGACCCAATAACAATTATTGTATATTAACTAGTTCACTTTTCACAGTCAAATATCCAGCACAGTGCCATCAACAAGACTTTATGCATTCCTCAACAATCTGTAAGGGAGTTTTATTCCTTTTATTTATAACAATTCGCAGTTGTATAATAGTAATCATTTTCGCTCTGTTAATCATCAAAATCAACCACTTCCCACAGATTACTTCAATCAACAAATACACTCAAAAGTCATGTTTCAAAATTTACAATGAAGTCATACTATCACTGCAATAGAGTCTGTCATTTAAAATGCATGATATTTGTTAAACATATATAGTGGACAACCAACCCAATAATATAGATTTGAATTGTAAAACCCTAACTCGTCATTTAAACAATCAGATAACATCCATCATTCCAACTCATGCTATGCACAAAATAATTCAATCATGCAAGTGTAATTTTTTCACTGTACAATCTCAATTCAATGTGACTCTAAATAATCAAAATTTTGGGCTATCCATTCAACACAACAAGGTTCAACAACATGCCCAACTTCATAATACCGTAATCGAATTTCAACAAGTTGTGCTTAAAACTCTGTGACTATCTCTGAGTGTGCAACCCGAAATTATACATATCATACACAATAGGCAGCCACCCAAAACACCACGATGTGACATTCCCATTTTAAAATTCTAAACACACAGTCAAAATATTAACTTAACCAATTGTGTCGAGCTATCAATCTAATACAGTATTGATTCAAATTAATCAAGCCGCAATTAACCATGTTGTGTAAAACTCGAGCTCATCCCTAATGATGCAATCAAATAATCATAACACATACAGTGGATGGATTCGCTACAGTTAACAAGTTTCCATAATCATTTGGCCCAAAAACACTCATAGTTATAGTGACCATTTATTCGTGGTGTAAGAACACCATACAGACAAATGCATTACACGCGTACATCATTTAACAATTGCAACCAATGCTGAGTTTAACATCCCAATGATCTTCAATGCAAAAGATAGTGACTATGTATCAACCCCAATCTTCAATAAACCAATTCAATGTCGAGCCTATACTTGGACTGTCGTAACAATCAATAACCGACCCAACATGTTGTGACAACCACACATACCTACGCAACAACATGAAGCGAGTTTGTGACCTTCTCAATTTAAACAATATTGGGTTATTGAAACACAAGGAGAGCAACTGTGTATTTTGAATTGTCCAATTAACAATGCAGGGTTTACCCATTGTAATAACACAGGAAGTGACTAGATACAAGAACCAACACGACTATCACATGACCAACTGGGCGAGCCTGTACTCAATTTAGTTGACAATATACAACCATCCAACAATAACCAAGTAGTAAACCCGACAGGTCACGCCGATCTTCTCTATCAACCCTCATACCTGTAGAGTTAAGGGTTTGCTCTATGACCAACACAGGGAAAGATAGAGCCAACTCATTTTAATGATGAAAACCTCTGAGACCAACAATGCATACACAAAGAGAACCACAACTTATTCATGGATAGGTAAAAAACCTCACGATAGGAGGGCTATAACAGAGGAATGAGGCTCCAGTTTGGCCTGGTAATGATACTTAACACACGCAGGGTATAACCCTTGTGGCTCTCTAGTAAAAAAAACACAATGTTGAAGTGAAGACAGGGTCGAGAAGGAATAAAATAACCCACTACACGACCTTTAGTGGTGAAAACAAACCAACGCTCAATTAAATAAACACAGTGACACAGAGTGCTCCCAACCATTAAAACCCATAAAATCCAAAGACCGGATATAGCGATACAAATATGTGAGGAAAACCAGTGACCCAAGACCAAACAAAAACCCTCCACTAAACTAACAAGGATAACAGAGAGCCCTTATGGATGCTAACACCCAGGATGACCAATAACATTATGAATTCAACATTATTGCAAAGAAAACCATCAATGCTTCATTCCAAAATCACAATTTTACACAGTTGCAATACTTAAGGAAAGCACAAACCAATACACGTGAGCCAATAATCATTTCATAACCAAAGCAGACTCATGAATGGGAAAAAAAAGACATACCTGTAATCAAACACCTTAAAACGCGAGTTGGTTGAGCGGTTCCTCTCTGCTAAGAAATCAGAGCATAACCACACCAACAAAGTTGAACAATAACCCAACTAGGGTGGCGTCCAACGGAAGGAGTAAGGGTGATGTGCGGTAAATGCACGTTGCCTCCACCTACAGTTCATTTACTCCTTAGTACATGCCAACAAGCTATTCATTAACACCATTAATTTAAACCATGCATTGGAATATGCATCTATTACTTGTCAAATGTACCATCCACATCATATATTCCATTTCCAACTTGACCATATTACATATCAACTACATAATCCAATAAACCATGTATCGAATCATCACCAATAGCGCGACCCACATCAACTTATGCCATAACATAATCACCATTCATATCAACTATATAACTCAAAAAAAATGCATAGCTTTTAACTTAATAGCTAGGATAGCAATGACTCATTAAAAATCGATGCATGTAGTATAGTATATAACATGTCTTAGTTTCTTCCTTTTGCTTTTATATTGCCTTTTGTTTTTTTCCAATTGCTTGTGTATGTTATTGCTAACTTGTTTATTGTGCAGGTCTCTTAGTAATAGATCCAATAATAGATAGCAGTGATAACAAGGATAGCATAGGCCATTGCGAAATAAAACTTGAACCTAGAACAATAGAAGAACCACAGAACATGCCTTATCCATCGCCAATAAAACAAAATTGTATCACCATGTAAGCAATTTTGAACAGTAGCATGACATCAATTAAGCACCAGGCCTGATCTACAATCTACAAGGGGGTCCCACCCACTAGTTTTATTTAAATTTAATAATAATAGGCTTTAGCAACACTTTGCGGGAAAAACTCCATTGTGATTTGTAATCGTCAGCAGGGGTTTGAAAGTGCAAGGAAAGTCTCATTTAAAAGGAGAACACCTCAAACGGTTTAAGGCAAGAAGTGATTATTCATTCACAAAGAGTGAAAAAGGAGCTCTTTGATTGTGCCAAGTTTAGGGTTAGGCACAGTAGGGTGAATTGCGTTGGCTGAGTGAAAAGAAGAAGAAGTTGAGACTTGTAAGAGGAAGCTCTACAATTTCTCTAGGGGTTGGATTGTGCAAGTTTGTTGGGAAGTAGGAAGAAGAAAATATTTCCTTAGATTCATTGTACATCTATAATAGAGTTGTAGGGAGGAGGTTGTAACTTATTTTTTGTATATATATGGCATTCTTTGTATAATAAATTAAAGGAGCTTATCTTGGGTGTCGCTTATACATGTGTGTTGTGGAATATTTATGCTTATTGGATGTTATTGTTTCTTTCTTTTATTTATGTTGTTTAAGTATTGAAATATTGGCTAAATATAAGTATTGTTGGGATGTTTTAACACTACAAGGAAAATACCTTTTAGCGGAGGTTTCTAGTGTTACAAAATTGGAAATAATTGTTAAAAAAAACTTTGCTACAACATTTTTGTATCGATAGTGGATGTTTTTGTGGATACTATAATGGAAGTTGATTATAGCTAAAAAAATATGGGCGGTTAGAGGTGCTAGTGGATGTTTACAAATCAATGCATTTGTATAAGTCACAAGCACCGGTGCGTACATACACCGACAACACCGGTGTTGTGCACTTAATCTCAAGCACCAGGGCTATAAAATATTTAAGCACCAAGGCATTTGTCTTATAAGCATCGGGGCTTTAACATCAAAACGCACTGGGTGAGTTAAATATAAACAAGCACCAGTGCTTTCTGCATAGAAATCACTGGTGCGTTATTAATAAGAAGGCACTGATGTTGTATAAAATAATATGCACCGGTGTGTTACAGGGATAAACGCCTCGATGCATTAAAAATTGAAAGTGTCGGTTTTATTCAGTAACAAACAATTCTAGGTGCTTATCAATAACACAATAGCACTGGTGCATATCAATAACACATACACATTGATGCTTTGTATAATATTAATGCACCGATATCCAAATTTTTAATATAATTTTGTGGTATTAAATTAATATTGAAATCAATGTTAATTTATTACATAAAAGCACTAGTGCGAATTTAATATGAAACACACCGATGAGTTTTAATATCAAATGCACTGATGATATTAATAATTAAAATACTCCGAGAAACATCGACCTCTGATAGTGAAATTATTGTTATTTTTTAATTCCGTTATTTATCAAATAATTTGCATATATATTATATTTTGATTAGTGAATTTGGATATGATGTTTGGATTAATTTGTAATATCATAATATTTTTCATATCTTCATTATAATATTTAGTCATCCATTTATTTAATCAATGATGTAACATTTCACAATGACATTGGACAATGCAATAAAATAAATTAAAACATATTTTATTATATGAATAAGAGGGTCTTTGTCATACAAAATTGGACACTTATCGTTAATCCCTTGTCTTTCAATTGGGACACTATTTCCATTACATTAAACAAAAATGTATGATTTTCACAGACAATTATTTCAAAAAAATACAATTGCAGCTTGCATTGATATCCAAATATATTGGTTATCATTCTTCATTGGAACTGTTGTTAGTGCTTGAGCTACTTCCATGCCTTGGGTTGTTTTGTTGAATGTTTGGTTGGTTGTCTCGATTTTTTTGTTCTTCTTGAAGTTCCATCTACAAACATAAAAATAAACTGTAATGATTCTATCTACATTGGTGAGAATGATGAAAATTGAAATAAATAATATGCATGCATTTAAATTGAAAAGCAACGTACCTCCAAAGAAAGAAGTGACTCATGAATCATACACATATGTTCAAAATCAAATATCATGCCTTGTTTCAACAATTCTTTTGTTGGCTCAGTTCCATACTTTGTTTCCTGCAAGTTTTATACCCCACAATAAATCATAGATTTAATATAAAGTATTATTTTTGTTTCATTAATTATAAAATGATGGAAGTAAAACAACATAGATTATACTTACAAATTCGACAAATAATTTTTGATATGACAACATATACACGCAACCCTTTATTAACCCAATGTCAATCAATTTTTCCAATGGCTATTCTTTGTATGTTAGCACCTGTTTGAAGACATTCAATTATGGATGTTGTAAAACAACATAAAATATACAAAAAAAAAGCTTAAGTTGTTATAAGGAAATGACAATTACTCACAAACTTTGTTATCAACCCTTTTCTTCCTTGTCGTACAGTTTTATGTGCAGAATGAGTTCCATTTTCTTTTATTTTCTATAAGAGAATATTTGAAATATAATATTTAATGTATAATTAATTCTTTGTATCTAATAGAAAAATTCAATGATTACATACATTTGAAGCACGTTGTTGTTGAGATGGCTCCTCCTGCGATTCAATTATGTCCAATTCTTTGACCATCTCCTTGTACACTTTTTTGGACATTCCAATTGGCATATTTTAGATATCATCTCATTGGTCCTCTCGGATTTTCATAATTTTCCTGAAAAAATAACATGACAATAAAGTATTTTTAAATTGATGTATGGAAACTAAATATCACAAAATTGATATATTAATAAATGAATACTTTGTAATATATATATATATATATATATATATATATATATATATATATATATATATATATATT
>ML788112.1:216693-235530 GCA_009831015.1 Picea engelmannii
TATATATATATATATATATATATATATATATATATATATATATATATATATATATATATTTTACAAAGTATAAGTGTTTTTAGATATATTACTTTTTGAATGATTTTTTTTTGTTGTTGTATGTTTTTGCTATTGCAAGTTTGACAGGTCTCATTGACCATTTCTCTGGAAATGCTTCCTGTAGTTTAAATATAACCTCATTCTTAGAATCATTGGATTGATTTCTATATTGTAAGTGGAAAGTACATTTAAACGTTCGTTCCACTATATCTCTCATAGTTCTATAAAAGTTTTTCCCCCTTTGAGTAATCTCCAACACCACTCCAGATGAGCTAAGAACTAATTCATCATCATTTACATCTTCCATTTTAATTAATTTTGTTTTGTTATGATGACATTTTGTTCCCCCATTGTTGGTGCATGTAGAACATTAAACATATGTGAATTAATAAATTGTTTGAAACATGTCATCTAATATTCCAAAGCATATTATTAATGAAAATTCAAAAAAAAATCACATCGAATAATATTTTTTCATTCACGTGATTCATCCCTCTGCATTTTTTCCATCAACCTTTTACACTCTTCTGCACTTAGATCAAAAATAATGTTATCGAGCTTCCTCATTTTGTGGCCCTGCATGACACACACTAACCAATACATATTAGTTAAACTTACATATAGTTCAACCATATTATCTTGTATAGAATTTACAGAGAACCTGACTTTTTTGTTTTTCTGGATGGGTCATCATTGTGTTGACCATAAATTTTCTTATTTGAACTCTTCTCACTCATATTTTTATAAATATACAACTTGTATCATTCAATACATAAATTATTAAATATATTTTATAAATAAATCACACAATTTTCAGCGAAAAAAAAATCGGTGTAACCGGTGCGCTTTTTATATACAAAGCACCAGTGTGTTTATTACATAAAATGCACCAATGTGTTTATTAGATAAAACGCACCGGTGTGTTCCATACAATAGAACACATCGAACATTTTAATTTATTTTTTTAAATATTGTGAATTACAATAGTGCAATATATATAGAAGACATCACAACGACTGCAGTAGAAAACATAAACATAGCAAAAAAATTAAACAATCATAAATAAATAAATAAAAATAAATAAATAAATAAATTTAAACACCGATGAGAAGAAAAATTAAAAAGATAAAAAAAAAATATGTGACAACATTTTATGTGTTGTTTAGATGAGAACATCGACGATATTTTTTTTTATGCACCATATTTTTTAATTTTTTTTTTAAAATATGGTTTAATTGGTGTGTCCCTTATACATAACACACCGGTGCATTTCTATCGAAAAGGTGCATCGGAAAAGTGGAAAACGTTTTTTTTTTAAATGTCTAATCGAAAACCGTTTAAAAAAATAAAAATAAAAAGGTTGAGGGCCGACTGTGTTTGGGATCCGATGCAATAAGTGGTCCATTTGCATCACATGTCAAACACTTATATATAGAAAAACAAACCCATTAGATCTAAAATATCTAAAACGAAAAGCTATAATTCTGAAATGATAGAGGGAGTTAAACCCTAGGGTGAAATTTTTCATTCACGTAAGCAAAAAAAAACAAGGGTTTAAGGTAAGTATGAATTTTTTTATTTTATTTTTCCTAAATGTAGGGTTTTGAGTGAGTCACCATACCCTTCAAATCTTGATTTTCTAAATATTTTTGTTCTTCCAAGTATGTCTCTCTTCCAAATCTATCTCCTATAAATTTTGGAAAAATAATGAAAATATTGAATACCTTCTTAATATTAAAAAACCTTTATGAAAAAGGTTTAGAGTGAATCACCATACCCTTCAAATTCTCATATTCCGAATAATATTGTAGTTCCAAAGTATTATTCTCCTCCACAATGTTCCTCCATATGTCTCTTTTGCAAGTCTCTCCCCTATAAAAAATTTCAAAATAATGAAATAGTGAATAGCTTTTTAGTATTTAAACGACTTTATGAAATTTGATTCCCGCTCTTTTTTTAATTGTTCAGAAAAAAAAACATGTTTTTTTCTTTAACTTTTTCAATACGACAGTGCATTTATGCAAGATGCAACAGTGTGGCCATATTACATTATGCATCGATGTGTCCATATTATGTGACACACCGAAGACATATAATTTTTTTTTATCAACAAAATCTAGAAACACCGTGTGGTTGATTTTTCAACACACTGGTGCTTATTGTTAATATGTTCACCGGTGCGTTTGTGGTTTATAAGAGTACCATTATGCTTTTAAAGCTATTTGAACTTTTATTTGTACACAAAATAGTATATTCATCTCAAATTATCTTTTAGGATGAATTCACATGACTTGCAATACTTCAGTATACATTTTACATTTTATGTCACCTTATTCTTAAAAAATGGTATCAAAACTGTATTCAAGCTCAAATTGTGGTATGGTCCTCGAAATTTATTTTAGATATGTACATGGAAATTTATTGCTAATTTTGTTGAAATGCAAGGAGAAAATCTTATTATATGATCAAATGGCCAATTCTTGAAATTCCATCCCATTCCATATTGTTCAAAGTCCATCGCGGAGTTCTCCCTTTCCATCTCCAGTAAGTTTAACTTATTTTATTTATGTTTCGATTATCTCATTGAATTTATTTTGTCCATGTTAATCTGAATAAAAATGTATCCAAATTTGCAGGATCCTGATTTAGAATCGAGTTCAGATGAAGAAAATATTCCAGTACCGATTCAAAAACGTTGGAAGGTCTTATCAGGGTCAACATACCACAAGCAGTTGGTAGATGAAAATGGACAGTCGATTTACCCTACCAAGTGTGGCATTCCATCTTCCATCTGCAATCCTTGGTTGATGATGGTAATAATTGTTTGGTATAATGTAATTTGAACAAACAAATTATTGCATTGTGCTTACTAATATCATTGATGTACTAATATTCAATAGTTTTGAAATTGGGATTCTTCAAATGATGAACGACCTACCTACCATCTTCCGTTGCATGCCACAACAATTTCAACCTAAGAGAAGGTTGCAATGAGAGCACAACTCTGAAAGAAAGCGTACCAAGAATGGTTGAATCAACAACCTATTCAATTCTCGCTACATCCAGATTCACCAATTAGGAATGACTACAACAATAGTAGTTCTTCGGAAGTTGGTAATGGAGACAATCAAAAAGAGGTTAGTATGGATGACTACTTATGGGATATGACTTTCATGGAGACAATGTTGTTAGATGCATTCCTTAACGATAAGCTAGGGGATGATGCTCATATTAATGATACCATTTTGGAAAGCCTAAAATCTGCTTCCACCACCCCTTTCTTTGGACCTAGTGCCCAATTAAATTCTACCCAACTTTAGACAAAAATGTTACTTTACAACGTGAAAGCAAATTTTGGCATGTCACATGCATGTTTCTTGGCAATATTGAAGTAATTGACTAGCAAGTGCCTTATATTAATTTTTCAAAATCTTGTCACAGTACAATCAACATTAGCAACGGTTCCTTTTATGAACTTTAAATGATCTTGTACATTAATTCTATTGCCCACTAACTGCAAGATATTCAAAGATAAGGTTCTTCCTAATGATAATGTTTTTCCCAATATCTACGAAGAGGCAAAGCAATTGTTGAAAATGTTGGGTGTTGAGTATATATCATATCATGCATGTCTGAATGATTGTATTCTATATAGAGGAGAATATGTAAACAAAGATATATGTTTGAAATGTTGGCATGAAAGGTATCATAAATCAAATAAAAATGGTAAATCACATGGTCCTCCTCATAATATATTGAGGCACATGCCTATAATCACAAGGATTAAAAGGCTCTTTCATTCCAAAGAATTAGTTAAGTTGTAGGGATGGCATGCCTCGCACAAAAGTGATTCAGGAGTTATGTGAATCCCAACAGATTCAATAGCAATGAAGCATATAGAGAATACACGGCCATAAAAATTCAAGGATGAAGTAAAAATTCTATGACTTAGCATAGAAATGGATGCCGTGAACCCATATTCCCTCCAAATCACCAACTATTTTGTTTGGCTTGTAATAGTGATCAATAACAATAGTCCCCCATGGTTGTCCATGAAGAATGGATATCTTATGTTGGCCCTTATAGTCCCTTGTAGAAGATAAATGAAGAATATGGATGTATACCTACAACCATTTTGATCTAGGTGGATATCGGTGGCCACCCACCTATTCCACTGGCTCAAAATAGATTTTACCACCTCGACAGTTTTTCGACAAATTTTCGGGTCCCAAACTTTTGGGGTCGTTTTGAGGCCTAAACGACATTTTTTTGTGGATTTAGAGCCGAAATAATTTCATAAGGAACTAGCCTAGGCTAGTAAGAATGTGTTCTTCTCGACTAGACCTTTCCAATGGTGTATAGACATCCCTAAATAGGGATCGTATGCAACAGTTACGCCCCTGAGAAGTTGATGTATCAACTACATCCATCGGGGCCCACAAACCTTTTGGATTTTCATCTTCCGGGGTTAGGGTTTTGGATTTTTACTTAAGTTAAAAATTCCTTTAAAGCCTCATTGTAATAATCATCTTCTTGCAAATGTGAGTAGTCGTCACATCTATTCTCAGAGATAAGTTGTCACCATTATAGTGAGTCTTTCACTCAATATTTCTACAGTTTTGTACATTTCGCTCATTAATAGAAATTGTGTATTACTGTATTTCTCTATATATGAAAATATTTATGTAATATCTCTTCTTTCATTTTTTTCTCAAAAATAATCTAGATCAGCGGTATCAAAGCAGGCTGCTCTTGATCATTTTTCAGTGCATGTCCCCGATGAGGTCTGAGCATACCAATTTGGGTCTCAAGCTTGTCTCTCTTGAGGACAATCGCTCTCGCATGCCCAAAAAATCCTCCATGGCAGAAGAAAAGAAAAATGAAAAAGTAGAATATTCTATTAATCTGTTTCTTGAGCAAGCTCTCATGCGACAGACAGAGGAAATGATGGATAATTTTTCCCACGTCCTTCAACGCCTGCCAATAACAACAAGCACGTCTTCATCAAGTGGTCATTTTGGCAGCACCTCTCCTTTCAAGGTACAAGTTAATTTTTATATTCCCATATTTGAAGGTCAAATAGATGCAAATGCCCTAGAAAAATGGTTGAATCTACTAGAAGGTTATTTCTTTGTTCACAATTTTTCCGATAGGGAAAATATCACCTTCGCACTCCTTAAGGATCTCCCTGATCTCAAACATTGGTGGGAAACTTACTGGGATCAAAGTTCCATAGAGGAGTCTGGAATATATGGGGTCAATCCCACTTGGGAATTTTTTTATGGATGTGATCAAGGAACAATATTACCCTACTGGTAACTATGACGACCAATACATGAGATGGACCACACCGCGACAAGAGAGAGGCCAAACAATGTCGGAGTTCAAAAATAATTTCCATACCTTGCACACCAAGCTGGGTATCAAAGACTCTGAGCGACATCTAGTTATGAAATACTGCGGGACTCTACATAAGTACATCCAAACCGAAATGGATTTCCTAGACATCACATCACTGGGGAGCTGCCTATCGATATGTTGTCAAAATCGAGAAGAAATTTAGGCACAAAAAAAATGAGAGTTTGGTTTTGCAAATCCACAACAACCAAAGTATGATAAATACATCCCTAAGAAACAACCTCCTGAAAACCCATCCAAGCCACAACAAAAGAAGGGTCACGGGAAGACAAACAAGGACACTGGAAAGTGGTATGATTTCCACAAAATCCCCTGGAACAACACCGATGAATGTCGCTCAAAATAGTCATTGGTGGCCAAGATCAAAGACAAGGAGTCGAACCCTGATTCAGAATATGATTCAGACAATAATGGGAAAAGATAGATCATCGACGTAAACCCCACTGCTACTGTCACAACTGCAACAATTCAACCAGAAGAACCAACAGATATTGAAGAGGGGGAGCACCTTTTTCATTCAGATATGTGGGTGAAGGGTACCCCACTGCATTTTATTGTTGATAGTGGAAGCCAGAAAAACCTCATCTCAGCAGAGGTCATCAAACAGATGGGATTGTCGACAACACCACACCTACAACCATATAACATCAGGTGGATTTTCCAAGGATGGGATCTTTGTGTCATCTAGTAGTGTCAATTTTCATACAACATCCAACCCTTCAAGGATGAGGTATTATGTGATGTTTCCCCGCTGGATGTATATGATGTTATTTTGAGCTAGCCATATATGTGGAAGTGCCATGCTATTTATGAGTCTCAATCCTGTAGTGTCATTGTTACTCTGGGGAGTCATCTCTACAGGATACTAGAGGTAGTTCCAACTATTGTCCCACCTAAACAATGTTGCAAGGTAGTATCTCATACTACAAAATTCAGCTTCTTCACAATTTGTTCAAAAGGTGAACAGAAGGGCACTGCAACCATTGCAGCCTTAGTCCAATAACCTTCTATCTAGCAGAAGTAGTTCAAAAATATTGAAGCAAAGCACAAATATTCCTTCTACACAGATTCATCTCATCAAGTTCTCAACAACCTCCCACAAACCAAGCATTGCAACTTCTCCAACAAGGTAAGCATCTCACCAAGGTTCAGATTCAGCACATGCTTCCCCCTACCCTTCGAGAAATCAATGCAATGGAGAATATTTATTCCTAATGAGAGAGGATTGATCCAGGTGGATATCGATGGCCACCCACCTATTCCACTGGCTCAAAATAGAGTTTTCCACCTTGGCAGTTTTTTGACAGTTTTTTCAGTCCCAAACTTCTGAGGCTGTTTTGAGGCCCTATATGACGTTTTTGGGGGACTTGGGGCCTAGGAGACTACCCAAAGGAACTTTTTGGACCAGTAGGAATGTGTTATTCTCAGCTAGACCTTTACAATGGTGTATCGATCCCCCCAAATGGATATCATATGCAAATGTTACGCCCCCGGGAAGTTGACGTATCAACTACCCCCATCGGGGCCCACAAACATTTTGGCTTTTCATCTTTCGGGGTTAGGGTTTTGGATTTTTCCTTATGTTAAAAATGCCTTTAAAGCCTCATTTTAACAATAATCTTCTTGCAAATATGATTATCTGTCACATCTCTTCTCGGAGATAAGCTGCCACCATTCTAGCAAGTCTTTCACTCTATATTTCTACAGTTTTGTACATTTCATTCATTAATAGAAATTGTGTATTATTGTATTTCTCTGTTTATGGAAATATTTATGTAATATATTTTCTTTCACTTCATTCTAAAAAATAATCCGGACCACATTAGTATATGAATTGAAGGAATTATGGTAATGGATACATGTATATGAGGTATCAAGACCCATCACAACAGAGAGAAGTTTTACATTGTATGGCATATGTGCTTACACCACACATGATTATCCAGGATTAGGAGTTTTCTCTAGCAATTAACATGTTTATTGATTTGTTTATATATGTAATAATATTTATTTGCATATTTTATTTGTTTTGATTGACATTCTATTCTTAAATGCTAACGTGTTATGTATACAATAATTTTGTAGGTCTTGTAACTAAAGGCTATTATGGATATAAATGTTGTGGACCTTCTATGAAGGCTAGGTGGTCTAACCACCTATGAAATATAGTGTATGAATGCTTGAGGGTGTTCCTCCTAGAAGAACTCCATTATAGAAGAGCAACATTTGATTTCAATGGTAAACCAGAGAGAACCCAAATGCCTGCAATAATGACACCAACAGAATCGCTTAGAGCATATGATACAGAGAAGGAGAAGGAGATTGCATAAATGTTCGATTCAAATGGGGAGCTTATGTTTTATGATCCATAATTCTTCGGCACCTATGTTAAGAAATTCCCCATTGGGATGAGAAGGAAATCTATATTTTATGGGCTCCCCTATTGGGAGCATCTTAAGATTGCTCACTTACAAGATCCCATGCATATATTTAAAAATGTGTCATCTTCTTTATGGAGGCACATATCATCAAAAGAAAGTGACACATTGGTTGTGTGGAGAGATATTATTTCTTCAAAAACTAAAAAGAAACATTGGCCAAGACAAGAAAGTATAGGAGAGGTTGTTCCCTCTTGGTCTTTTAGAGACAGTGATGTCCCATGGATTTTGAAGAAAGAAGATCTTTCTTTGGAAAAGGAAGTTATATTGGGTGTGAAGGTGCCTTTTTTATATGGGTCTTCCCTACGACGTTGCTTCACAGTGCGTCAATACCATTTGTTGGGATTGAAATAACATGACCATTTGAACCTTCTAAAGGTACAACATATGTCAAAAATATGATTTTATTATTTGTAATTTTTATTTTTATGCCATGGGATAAAACATAATTAATTTTTTATTTGTTTACTTTGTAGTATCATTATCCTCTGCTCATGCATGGGTGTGTGAACCATGACTTCTCCCATGACCTAAGGCATTCCATATCTAAATTATATGCATTTGTACATTGGATCATATCAAAGGAGATTCATATAGCTAGCATTCCACGGTGGCGTCAAGAGATAGATGGGATTGTTTGTATGTTTGAGAAGGAACTATCGTCGAGTTTCATGGACTTGCAGCTTCATCTTCTAATTCACCTAGTAGATGAGCTTGAAGTATTTGAGGTGGTATCCTCTCGTTGGATGTTTTTTTAGAGAGGTACATGAAGAAATTGAAAGGATTTGTTCGTCAAAGGGAAAAACCCAAGGGGTTTATGGAAGAGGGGTACATATCATATGAATCTTTCTATTATGCCAATGCGTACATCAAGCAGATTGAAAACACACCAAGTGCAGTGATTTGGGACGATGAAAGGGATGAAGACAAAAGAGAATGGGAGCTTCTCCAAATGAATGGAAAAAGGCGCTTGATAACTAGTAAGTGACTTATCGTTTGTCAAATTTCTACACAGTAACTATTCACACTGGACTTCATAATGTATATTTTCATGATATCATATGTACTATATGTTGGTTTGATTTCATGAATACATCAGTGAATTCAGAAATTGATTTCATCAATAAATTCATTCTTTACAATTCGTTGGCAACACAACCGTGGGTCACATTGTACGAACAGAAGAGGAGGAAATGAGAAAGTGATAGGAAATAATCCAGACGGTTGAATGGTAGAAGCATGCCTTATCCTAATCATTTAAAAGAAAATATGTAATGATATGCCCCAACAGTTGGGTTGCTAACAAAATTAGATAGAAATATGGTTCATCTGATCATTACCCGCGTGAAGAAGAGGATGCACTAAACATAGGGATTGGTTGCATCAACTTGGTAATAATATTTTTGTGTACATAATTTTTAACTTCGTAATGCACATTTGAATTGTAAGTACATATATATTATTTTATATCTTAATGGTCAGGTTATTAGACACATATTGACACTGTGATTTGTTCATTTTTTATTGGTGCATTTGTTCCCATCTATGTGGTCATATGGACATCATTTTCGCACAGAGGATGCCTATGATGGACACATGACACAAGACTGTGGAGTGGAAGTCGTGTTTGACCAATCTAGTCGTGCTAGCCACCGCGATTAAAACACCATATAGGGGAAGTTAGGTTACATTAGAAATATACAAGATATCATTCGAGTGGACTCTCTTCTTTCCAATGTGTTATTTATAGGTGCAAGTGGTGGGACACCTTTGATCAGAATAATGTAAAGGAAGATAGTGATAGTAGGATGATATGTATCAACTCTAAAAATATGTGGGATGAAGCTAAGGAGCTTTATGTTTTCCCAAAAAAATGCAACCAAGTGTTTTTTTACCCAGATGTGTTGGATAGGGATTGGTGGTTTGTATTAAGACACGACCCTAGATCAAAACATATTTTTGAAAACAACAATGTTATCATGCCAAGAAAGTAAGATAATGAGGGTGATGAAAACAAAGAGTGATATGTATGTTTTATTTCATCTTTAATATTGTTGTTGTATATTTTTGTTATATTATTTATTTAGCTAATTATATTGTTTTTTATTCATCTTCCAACAGAGGAAATGTTAAGTTAATTATAATAAATCTTTGAACAATTTTAGTTGGTTAACAGTCAGTTTGATGTGTAATGTGTTTGTCTTTCAAATTATTTGTAATTGAATGGAACATTTGTTATTTGAACATATTTATCTATCGTTGCATATATTTAAAAATGTTTCATCTTCTTTAAGTATTTCCAATTGTGAAATCCTGAAAAATGTTAAATGTTCAGTTGCACTTTTAATGGGATATGAAATTTTATTTTTTATGTTGATATAATTAAATGTAATGATATGGTCGATATGCATGTTTAATAGTACAACATTTTTTAGGATGTGTTAACAAGATGATTCAAAAAATGAGTTTATGTTCATTTATTTTGTAGATTTAAAAGTAAGATTAACAAAAAATGTGGTTTATAATTAAAAAATTAAAATAATAACATGATTTTGTGATAAATTGGTTTTTAACTAAAGCAGTGTTTGTTAGTTTACATACTTTTATCATTGCTTTTGAAAATATTTATAAAAGTATGCCCCCAATGTTGAGTAAAACCATAATTAATGAAGTAATATTTTAAAATTTGATAGCAATCAACTTACGAAATAATGACAAAAATAACAATAGGAAGATTTGCATCCATAAAATTTTAAATCCAATAGAATGCTTATCATTGGAGATCATAATTTTTTTACAATAACAATTTTTAGTGTAGAAGAGTCTATTCAAAAAGAGTAATTAGTACAATGGAAAATAATGTTTATTCATATGTAATTTGTTTTTTGAAAAAAAAAATTAGTTAGAATGAATATGTATAATGAACTGTCTATGCAATTATAGTTTCAATTTTATAATTATAGTTTCAACCATATTGAACTTTGTAATTTATAAAAATAAGCATGATAATGATAACCATCTTGTAACAAACATAAACAACATCTAAAATACACATTTATATTCATTGGCTAACATCATCTAATTATATATACCTCTAGCACATATAAACGTCATTAATTAGCTAACACACATATCTAATAATTTAACAGGGCATCATCATTGTGATCACATCTAACAAAAGACAATCATTTTCTAACATCATCATCGTACACATCTAACAAGTATCATTTAACATACACATATATCAAGCACATTTAACATTAAACATATCTAACATGAGCTAAAAATGTACACATCAACAATTAAATTAATTAAGTATATCATCATGATCAACAAGAAAAATCACATCTAATGAACAATGCAATTATAACATACACATATATCAAGCACATTTAACATCCAAAACCAACATGACCTAACAATATACTCATCAACATCAACATATAAATTAAGTACATCATCGACATGGTCAATAGAAAAAAAAACACCACACACACACACACACATATACATATCATGGACAAGTCAAATAACTGCTATAACATATCTGGTCCAACCGATGGCATAATCTGCATCTCTACAACAATAGTGGAGGCCTGGTCTGTAGTGGAAGATGATGGATGATGAATAGGTCCTACCTGCTCATCTAGGTGAGGTGAAAGAGGAGGATGAGGAATATGTGTTGCCTCCTCATGATCTGGGTGAGGTGAAGGAGGATGTGGAGAAGGATGATCGCGGCCACCCTCATCAATCGATGGGGTATTGGATGAACAGGTCGTACTGGAAGAAGAGTTGTTCCTATCATTGAGATCCCTCCTCGCTACTAGTAGCCTGGAAACTCCAACGATATGACGCATAAGAGGCATCAAATCATGCATCATCTCCCTCCAAATCTCCAAGAGCATAGGATCTACCCTGATGTCTCACATCAAGGTAGGGTGGAATCCCAACTCAGTCAAAATTGTAGAGATTCAATCGCCCAACTCCAACCTAAATATGGTATCGGGCCTACGACGCATGTCATTGAGTGTTTACACCCAAGTACCCTGACCCATCGCGGCCTTAGGCACCATATCCTCATCATCATATTTTGGGGGAGGAGGCATGTCCCCAATGAAAGTGCCAATATCTACAATATATATAGTACAGAACAATAATTACACATTTAATCCATTAAACAATTTAATAAAATAAGTTAAAGGATGTGTCAGAATTAATTTTATTCTAATTAAGTAAGACAATAAAATGAAACTATATTAATTTAAACAAAACACTAATATTACCTCTATCATATGGTGGCTCATATGATGTGAAGAGGATGTTTGGACATCCTCTCAAATCCAAACCAACGTAAGGACACAACACCATGATGCACATGTGATCTGTCGCACTGCCTAGTAGCCCTAGTGTGTCTGGTGCAATCTGGGCTAGAAACTTCGTGTGGATCCTCTTGGGAATCATCTCCCCACACATGTGCATCTGCATATGATTCCTCAACCTAGGAGGTTCACAAACAGAATTTGGCCTCTTCTCTAGAAACCTCTCAAAAAATAAGAAAAAAAACTCTGAGGAAAATGGGAAGTTTGACCCCCCACATATCATAGCCCGACATTTGTCGAGTGCTATACAAAAGTGTCGTAAAAAAATGGCAGACCATCTGATACATCGTGGTCATTGTAGCAATGAATCAACATAATACAAAATAGGGTAGCTAATCCGCTTCCCATCACTAGTAAAATGGGCTATGGTAGTCACTAAGAGTGAGAGTCACCTAACCTCCTCTACACCGAAAAAGGGTATTTTCAGCTATCCACCAGACACCTAAAAAATCATCTAGGGATAGTACCTCAACTTCAATATATCGTTGAGAGTACATGAGTTAATTCTCAGTGGCAACACCTACTGGGACATCTGGGAACTGGGTAAAACCCGCCCCTCTCTTGGATATCCCAGTTATAAAGTAAATCTCCTCAGTGGCATGGTACCACTGATCTGGACCCACACGTAAATCATGTCAATGGACATCCCATCGACGAATCAGATGCACCAACAACACAAAATTCCCCTTAAGGGATGTAGCCTCCTCATAGTACTTAAGGAGGCCTACATCCCTTAAGAGAGCATGAGTCGCTAGAGTAATAGGGAAAGGGTACAAATCCCTCTCTCTCTCTCTCCCTCGCCTCCCATTCCCGTACAACATTGTACAGGTCCACCCTCTGCTCTTGTTTCTCCTGCTACTCTCTACACTCACGTCTCTACCTGATTAACATATGAAATACATCAAACTCACTCATACATAAAACATTAACAAAAATCTACTGAATAGTAAATTTATCTTTAAATACAGAAAAATAACTTCCTTCAAAAAATAAGATAATTGCATTAACGGTGTGTAAAAAAAACGGTCACGCACCGCTGGCAATGCACCCATGGATATTGGGAGCATCGTGACTGGTGTGTCAGTGTAAACTAACGCACTAACTAAAATATGTTCTATTGTATTATGCGGTGCATTGGAAAACAACACCACACCGGGGCGCCACACTACAACACATACGCCCTAGTGCGTTACTTTTATCATTGTTACACATGAAATTTGCATGCCTAGGTACCTCTCCCTAAGTATCGTAAAGTTTCATATAAGTGTCTCATACAACTTGACACCATGGAATAGCCTATGTCATGATCCCTAGTCAATGTGGAGGAGGGATATATTATATGAAGGCCAAAATACCAAGTACACATGAATTATTATTAATATTCATGTAAACGGAATTGATTAAGTGTGAGAATCAAGGGCACATGAATTATTATTAATATTCATGAAAAAGAAAGTAATTAAGTGTGAGAATCCACCTCACATTTGGTTTCCTATTTTTTAGGGAAGGTGGAGGATCTCATGGATGGTTGAAATATTTCCTCCTTAAAAACCTTGAGAGATATTTCCTCCCCAAAATCCTTAAGAGATATTTTCTCCCTAAATATCTTAAAGATCCATTTCTAATGTGGATCTAATGAGAGATCCTCTCCATGGTGGTTAATCCTCCAAATTCTATATAATGAGGGATTTCCATGGAGGAGAAAAAGAGGAAAGATTGGAAGTATGAAACTTATGATCTCATAGGCAACATATAGTATAGGGGATGGAAAGTATTGTGAAGCATCTAACTTATGATCTCATGATGAAGATGTCATTTGGAACATCCGCATTCTATGTGTGGACTATTTAAGAAAGGGTTTGGACAAGGAGAGCTTGGTGAAGTTGATGCACTACATCCATGGTTGTAAGTAACACTTTGTTCTCATTAATATAATATGCTTGGCTTGTTTCTTTCTAGTCTGTGTTTGATCTCACATGAACTTGTCTCTAGTAGATAGATCTGTTTCGAACTAATCTCAATAGAGTAGGAAGTTGGTTGTACCTTTGTTTGTCTACAAGGCTTATCGAGGAGTTTAAGATTGGAGCTCAACTTGAACTGTGCAGGGACAAACACAGTTAAAAGGTACTTCTTTTCTCCTTCCTCCTCACACATTAGTTTATCTAGATCTAAAAGGAAGTCAATGTCCATGTTAAGCACCTTCTATCTTAGAGTTAAGAGTCTATCTCTCAAGAGGAGATCTTCCTGTCTGCAGGGAGATTTTCCTACAACAATCATACGCATCGCTTAAGCCAAAGAAAAAAATATATATATTAAAGCAGTAAACAATTATTTAAAATTAGAAAAAAAAATGCAATGTGTATACGTTCAGTAGACACACTGGTGCGTGTAAATAACATAGTCACACCGTCAAATAAAATTTAACAAAGTTTTGAGTATGGAACTTATTACGGTGCATTCTAATCGATCTTATTGCACCGCGAATAGTGCCACCAAAAAAATTATTGGGTGCACCACAACACAATGTTACATTTCTCGGCGGTACATTTGCTAAACATGAATGTCCCAGTGTGCGCGTTTACCAATGCAATACGTAAACATATATTTGATAAGAGCGATGCACTATGTACTTTAACACCCCGATGCGTTATATGTACTTTGACAGACCACCCCACCATTTATATGATTTTCGTCAGTACGTCGTTAAATGGATGTGTCGGTGTGTTTATGTTTACCAATGCACCGCTGAGAAATGTAACAAGGTACGCAATGTGCCTTGTAAATTTACAGGTCGCACCATACGCAATACAAGCCGAGAGCCTCGAACACACTGCACGATTTTTTTTTGTTTTTGTTTTTTATACTTAAACTTTCACTCAATTTTAAATTTTAATCTCGTGAAAACTTAAGTTATGAAGAAACAAGGAGATTACCTGGAGATTTTGTCGTCGAGGAGGCATGGTTTCGACGTACTAAAAAAAACTAAATTTTCCCACCGTTTGGAAAAATTAAAAATTCACGCACCAAGCAACAAATGAAAGGAACACAACCAAGGAAATCACTGATGGAAGGGTTCTTCAGCTAGGCAAATATTGCGCCGATGTTTTTGAGCTCTACAGCACTGAAAATGGTAAAAATGATTTTTACTGTCGTTAATTTGTTTTTAATAAAACCTTGTTCTGGTGTGCCCGATGCACAACCGCATTGGGACATCCATGTTTAATGAGTGCACCAATTATATTAAAAAAAAAACACTATGACAATGCGCGTGTTTTGGGGTGCATATACTACTTCATAACACATCGTCGTACATTTTTTGAAAAACTACAATAGTGCGAAAATTTATGTTTAAGAATGAAACAGTGCGGTATAATAATAGATGCCTCGGTGCACTTGGGTTTACAGAGCGCACCGCCTAAATTTGGAAATTAATCCTAACACGGTGCTCCATATTGGAGTGCTTGTGCACACCGGTGCACATGATACAATGGAGTGCATCGGTATATATTTTTTAACACAATCCTACATTGTTGTGTAAATGTTTTTTGTTTAACCATATGACGATGTGCTCTACTAATAGCGCCCTGGTGCTTCTAGTGTTACGTTGCTCACTGTAGATTTTTAAAATAACGTTATTACGATCCGTCATTATTTCCCGGCGTGTCCTTATTCTGTAGAGCACCGGATAATATTGTTCTTTATTCGAAATAACCCCACTACGATGTGCTAGTTTTGAGGGCATCGATGTGCCTGTTGTAGAAAATACACTGGTGCGTTAGGTACTTATAAAAGCACCAGTGTAAAAACATGATCCACTAAAACCTCCTCCTGCTCACCTTCTCTAGTATCATCCACTATAAATGGATTTTTGGGATATTTTTATAGGGCGTCCGCAAAAACCTCCACGAGAGGGTCTTTTCCTTGTAGTGTAAAGGCCATGATTGGACATGTGCCTACTATTGAATGAACTTGGTTGAGTAGGAATTAGTAGCATTTCATAGATTATAGCTTAAGGAAAAGTTATGGGTGGACATTAAGTGAAGAGTTATGGTCTAGTTGTAGTAGGATGTTGGTTCTATACATGCTTGTGTGTGTCTTTCTTAACGTTATGGGGTTGAATACCCAGGGCTCATCCAAATTTGACCAACAAAAACCCCAAGGCATCGACATATCAATCCTCAGCCAAAGACTAAACAAGGTCTCACCCGAGACACCATGAGGATCACAGAGACCATATGGTCTTGTGTCGATGATGATGAAGGACTAATTGCACAACGTTCTATCAAAGTTGGAATTCATACAATCCATAACAAATTGCTTACTAACTAACAATATTTAACCACAACAAATTCATTCAATTGGCATAGGATCAACACATCATAAGAGTCCCAAAAATAGTGCAACTCTATTATCTTCATTCAACCATTCTCATATAAACATTAAGAAATTCCTTTCTTGAAAGAAACATAGCTCTTCTCTTCTATGCATTTCCTTATTGTCCCATTACATAGCACCATGTGCATTCCTTCAGACTCTACATATATCACAGACTCAAACGTACATTTAGAGACATTACAAAACCATAATCTCAGAGTGAGCTCAATACCACCAATACAAATACCACCGTAGCAACCAACCAACTAACAAGTTAACTCTCTTTTTGTTGGCATTGCTCTATTGTATCTGCTTCTTGGCTTTGGCGCTCTGGCGCTCTGGCACTTTCAGTTCTTCCCCACTCATTTCTATGACTTCCAATATCACACATTTATGTCACCTACATGCATTCCACATCACCTTTTTGGAATCATGGAAATCTCAACTACCTTTCTAGTTCATCATCTTTTTTCTCCACTTTCCCTCGTGCTGCTTGTAGTAATCATTCATGGAAATTTCCCAAATATTTTTTTCTTGATTCTGACGTGCATGTGGTGTCTTCTTTATTTCTGACACACATCACAAAACTTGAACTGACACACATTGGTAGAACTCAAGCTAGCACGTAATAACAAAACATGATCTTGTGTGCACACCTCATGTCACCCTTCACGCAATTGCTTGATCATGCGCAAAAGTAGAATAGGCACACACAACTTCGTTTGTGCACGCACGCAA
This sequence comes from Picea engelmannii, assembly GCA_009831015.1. NCBI lineage: Eukaryota > Viridiplantae > Streptophyta > Pinopsida > Pinales > Pinaceae > Picea > Picea engelmannii. Next base: position 234,101 of record ML788112.1, read on the forward strand.
TATTTACCCAAAATTTTGAGTTCCAACGTGCCCCCACCACTTATTACTTGGCTCATCCTTGAGCCAACTACCTAATGGAGTGACTAATGTGAAAGACATAACTGTCTTTAGGAGCTCTTGGATGAAATCCTTAAACTAGTGATCAGGCTCATTGAGGTTTCCCTAAAGATCCTAGGTGAGTTGAACAATCGCATCTAGGTCAATTTTTGTGACCTGAGGAGCTGTCAGATATTCTTTTTCCAATTTCTCAATCAAGGGTTCGACAAAAACCTGTGCGTTTGTCAACTAGGTATAGAAAATTATGGCCTTATCAACTGAAATAATAATGAGCTCTTATATTATTTTCTACTCATCTCGGGCTGTAGTGATCTCTTTTGTCTTCAATGCAATAGAATTCATTGCAGTTGTGCACTTTCCTAGAGGTAGAGAGGCCACGCTACTCTTCTTCTATGAAACCTTAGTATCGAGCACAAACTCGATCATCAATTGTGCTCAACTCGATTCAAATCCTGACAGCATAACCATTTTTTGGTTCTTTCCATGCTTGCACGCATATTTCTTAACATTAGGGGGTTGAAGACCCAGGTTTTGTCCAAATTTGACCAATTAAAAACCCTAAGGCATTGACATATCAATATTCATCCCAAGACTAAAGAACGTCTCACACGAGATGTCGTGAGGATCACAAAGACCAATTGGTATTGTTTCAATGATGATGAAGGACTAATTGCACAAAGTTCGATTCGAGTTGGAATTCATAAAATCCATAACAAACTACTTACTAACTAAAATTATATAACCACATCACATTCATTCAATTGACATAGGATCAATGCATCGTAAGACCATAAATAGGGCATCTTTATTATCTTCATTCAGTCATTCACAGATACACATTAAGCAATTCCTTTCTTAACATCAACAGAGCCCTACTCTTCTATGCATTTCCTCATGGTTACATTACATAACTCCATATACATTCCTTCAGAATCTACAAATATGACAGACTCGTAATTACAATCAAAGACATTACAAAACCATAGGCTCAAAGTGAGCTCAATAGTACCAATACAACTATCACCACAACAACTAACTGACTAACGGGATAAGTCACTTTCTGTAAGGTACCATATGTAATATAATATGTAGAAATAGAAATATTTAGAAGATATCAATCGAACAGAAAAATATGAGAAGAGCAACACCAAAAATAATAGTTTTATTCAAAGAAATCAATGTTCACTTGCCTCTTCGAGGGGGAAACCTTCAGCAGAGAAGAGATCCATTATAATAATTCTCAAGACAATATTTCTCATCCCTCCTACTATTATTTATACTAATTCCATCTTCTAAAGAAAATTCTAGAGGAACATATTTCTAGAAGTGGAAGATTATATTAGGTCTTCTTACATTGACTTGTTCACATTTAT
>ML788112.1:235580-264944 GCA_009831015.1 Picea engelmannii
CTTTAAAAAGAGTCGTGTCCTCAAGGCTCAAGATGAGAAAAATGTTGTAGAATGGTATCCAATTCCTAGGCGACATATTCTAGTGGAGTATCCTTCTAGTGAACCAAAAATTCCTTGATGGTGCATTGATGGAGATGATTCTCTCTCTAGTCCAATATGGCTTGTGGTTGTAACTAATTGGAGCCTTCTTCATCCAAATCTGGTAGGTTGGTATGGGTGTTTCATTTGAGCCATTACCAAATTGTATTTGAGAGTATGGAGAATGTTCGTGCGGACAGTAATATATTAGTCAACCTCCTAAACCTTGGAGACACATGGCATGTATGGGAGAATCGATGGTGGCTTATGTCTGTAAGCTACTTCAAAAGAAGTCATATGAGTGTCAATATGATAAGAGATGTTGTACCACTATTCAAATAGGGGTAACCACTAAACCCATCGATGTTGTTTTTCTAATGAATAACACCTCAAATATGTTTCCAAACACCTGTTGATCACTTTTGTTTTTCCATCAGTCTGAGGATAATAGGTTGTGTTGAGATGCAATTGAGTTCCATGGAGCCTGAAGAGTTCTGGTCGGAAATTGTTGGTAAAAGTGGGATCACGGTCAGAAACAATAGAATGAGGCATTCCATGGAGTTTGAAGATATTATCCATAAAACATGGGGTCGTTGTGGATGTTGTGAATGGGTGTTGAAGAGCACAAAAATGAGCATATATGGAAATACTATCCACTACCACCACGATGATTGACTTATTTCCTGATTTGGGTTAGCCAACAATCAAATACATGGAAATATCCATCCAAATAGTAGGTGGAAGCGAAAGTGGTTGGAGTGTACCATAAGATTTGATAGTTTGTCCCTTATTACGTTGACATAACACATTTAGCCACAAAGGTGTGGATTTCTTATTTCATACCATCCCAGAAGAAATATTGTTTTACTCGTTCATAAGTTTTGGTAAAAATTGAATGACCCGTTGTAGGTGAAGTGTGAAACTCAAAGAGCACCTTGGGTTTAAGGGTTGACTTTTTGGTTAAATACAAGCGACCTTTATAGAGAAACTTTTCATTGTGCCAAGAGTACCCTCGAGCATCTTGGGGATCTTGTTGAAGTTTTTGGATTAGGATAGAAATTTTGGGATCTTGAAACCATTCTTTTCAAATAGCCTGAAGTCAATCTGCTACAATGAATGAAAGGGATAATAAGGACCCTTCGTCTTCATATTTCCCAGAAAGAGAATCAACCACCACATTTTATTTTCCCTTCTTGTAAACAATATCATAATCATATCCAAACAGCTTGGTCACCCATTTTTGTTGCTCCAAGGATGAAATTCGATGTTCCAAGAAGTACTTAAGGCTTTGATGATCCGTTTTAATTTGGAAGCATTTTCCCAATAGATAAGGGAGCCAGAGATCCACTGCATGCAAAATAGATAACATTTCCTTTTCATAAATTGATTGTCCCAAATGTCGGTACAACAATTGTTTAATGGTGAAAGCCATAGATCATCCATCTTGCATGAGGACTGCCCCGATTCCTCTCCCAGATGCATAATATTCCAGAACAAAGGTCTTGGTGAATTTAGGTAGGGCCAATAAATGAGTAGTGCACATAGCTTATTTTAAGGCTTGGAAGGATTGGTCAACTATTGGAGTCCAACTGAAAGCATTCTTTTTAAGGAAAGTTGTGAGAGGAGCAACAATTTTTCCATAATTCTAAACAAACTTGCGATAATAACCCATTAAACCAAGGAAACCATGCATACTTTTAATATTTTTAGAGCAAGGCCAATTTTGTGTAGCTTCAATTTTCTTGGGATACACCCTTACACCATTCTTTCCAACAATATGACCCAGGTACCTAACTTCAGAGGCGCCAAAATCACATCTAGATTTTTTGAGGAAAATTTAGTACTTGGAGAAAAGATGGAGAATTTGATCTACATGGGTGAGATGGGTTGGCCAAGTTTTACTATAGATGAGAATAACATCAAAGAAAAATAACACAGAGTGACATAGAAAAGGATGAAAGACATGATTCATAAGAATTATAGAGACCGAAGTGCATGACCAAGAACTCATAGTGTCCCTCATGAGTGTGAAATGAAGTCTTTGGGATGTCTTCCTCTTTCATACATATCTGGTGGTAGCCTGAATGGAGGTCGAGCTTGGTAAAGTATTGAGCCCCACTAAATTCATCCAAAAGGTCATCTATGATAGGAATGGGAAATTTGTCTTTGATGGTAAGTTTGTTGAGGGAATGAAAATTAGGACACATGTGCCAAGTGCCTTATGTTAGCACTGAAAGTCACCCTCAGATTGCAGGAGGATAAGCCCAGTACCCATAAGAGTTTTTGGTGGATGTTGGTTTTATATGAGTGGAGTTCAATGGACAAAACTCAATATATGAATGATTTTCAACACAGAACTGGACAAGAAATGCACAGGGAAGTGAGGGCCACAACTAACTTCAGTCAGTGAATTGATTTTAAGTGTGAGCAGAGGGAAGACTTAGTGATAAAGGTGAACAAGACTATTATGAGCATCAGGATTTCAAGCAGCTTGGAGAAGAAAAAATTAGACTCGAGATCACTCTTAAGATCAAGCTTCAGACACTGAAATATGTCCAAACAACACAATCACAACAGCACAATGATCAAACCTACATCACCATGCAGCTACAACAACTCGACTAGATCCTCCATGCCCTAGCCATTCAGTGTAAGAGGGGAAAATATCACAAGGAAGTTTACTAAAATTGGTCATGATATCGCTGCAATCAAACCTACATTACAACAACATAACAACCCTCGATTGGATCCTCCATGCTCGAGTGTTTTAGCACAGTTTTACAAAGAGATGAAAATAGGTTGACTTCTATTAATCTAAAAGTCTCAAATCCGATACATGACCAGAGAATAGTTATGGCATCAAAACATTACAAAATAGGGAGCTATGCTCAACCAGTTGACGACCATAAAAAAATATTAAAATTATCTATTTATACTCTGAACTTCCCACCACCCTCAGGAGCATGATCTGACCTTCTCAGTCAAAGCTTTGCGTCTGAGAAGACTTTTGTCAAACTGTGCATGTATCCTCCTGCCAGACGTAAATTCAATTCGGCATGGGCCTGTAGGAAAATCTATCAATAGGGGTACCATGGGATGACAGTTCAGTCCCCACAGTCGGGACTTCCATGCCTTCCATTTATGGATTGAGTCAAGGTTTTAACCTCCAACTCTACTTTCATTAACTGCCTTTTCTTGGGAAATCAACAAGATTAAATTCCCAGGAGGTGGCCACCTGGCGCTCTCAGATAGGAAACCATATAAACACAATATTGCAGGGCCACTCAAAGGTGGTTTGGGCTCAGACTTCTTTTGGACCCGCAATCCATCTTTCACCACATAGCACATTCTCCATACCATGGTTTTAATTGTGGGACCGCTCAAGAAAATTATCAATCGAGCAAGTTGCATCCCTGCAATGAAGCATGGCCAGTGATCTGGACGCGGTCTATGATCTAGGTGCACCTGCTAGATTTAGCACTATTGCCAAGCTTAACTGCCCGCCAACTTTAGAATCCGCCAAACTGTGCCTCAGGGGAGGGGGATTACTCTTGACATTGAACAACAACACCTCTCGGAGGATGACCTGTCACTGCTATGATAATGTGTCGTGAAAGAGAAGTGACATGTGTCACTAAGAAAGAAGCGAATGATATGCCCACAGCTGCCTAGACTAAGTGACACATGTCACTACCAAATAGGTTCCTGGTGTCATGATCGACGAGTGCACCACATGTCCATATTGATGACTGCCACGTATCCTATTAAATCGATGGTTTAGATATCCTTCGAGTCTCCATTCTCTGGTAAAATCAAATATCAAACCTCATCCTCCTCCATGCGCTTTTACCTGGAGCTAAGGATCTGGAAATGCATGGCTTCTAGATCAACGGCTAAGATCCCTTCGGGTCTCCAGGCTCCAGGAAAATCAAAACTCAAATCTCACTTTTTCCCCTTTTCTTTCCTTCGGAGCTCTAGATATGGCATCATGTGTCCATTTGAATCGGATGGCTAAGACTTACTACGGGCCTTCAGGCTTCGGGTGTTTTGAAAGTGAAACATGAAAAACCCTGCAGAGGAAAAAACCTCGAAGCAAAGGATCTTCTTCCATGTGTTTCAGTACTTCGGGACTTCATCCTCTTCGAGACTTCGGGCACTTCGGGTCTTCGGGACTTCAGCTGTTAGAAAAACAGGACCGCGGAGAAATAAAATAAAATAAAATGCAGAAACAAAACACATAATATACACAATACAATAGAGACACAGATTTACGTGGTTCACCCAGTGTGGGCTATGTCCACTAGAGAAATTATCAGGTCCTTCCTTTATTATTATCCAACATATGAAGGGATAGAACCTATATCAAACTCTTTGTAACTTCCTCTTCTCTCTCTCATAGTCTCCTATCTCAGAATACAATATTCGCCATCAACCATAGCCGCAATACATTTCCCTCATAAAAGAGGGTTGCCTTCTAGGGAAAAAAAACCTAACATAATCTCTATCATTATATCTACAACCTTATAATGAACGGTCTAGATTTACAATGAAATTACAATATACATTTACAAGGCAATTTTTCCTTCGGGGGCTTTGCCCCCAAACCCCCGCTTGCCCCCAGACCCCCTAGCCGGGGGGATAGCCCCCCCAGACCCTGCAAAGGGGGTAACCCCCCTCTGCACTCCCCCACGTGGAAGAGTGTACATACTTATGGGGTGTAAATACTTCATGGGGTATAAAAATAGCTGAAATTAAAAGACCTCTGAATCAAGAATATAATCAGGCTCCACAACCAATAATCTCCCACTTGGAGACTGATCTCAACAACTCCACCACTGTTGTATATGCTGGACTCTAAACCTTCTTGGACCTAGAAAATTTCTCATCTTCATCTTCATTCTTGAAGACCAACTGAAACTAAGCAAGAACTCAGTTTCTCCCTAGTTACTCCCTTTGTTAACATGTCTGCAGGATTCTAGCTAGTGTGTATATTTTCCAACTTCAAATGTCCATCTTCCAAGGAAGATCATATGAAGTGGTACCTCAACTATATATTCTTATTCTTTGAATGGAAGGTTGAGTTCTTTGCAAGATGAATGGCACTCTCACTATCACAGTACAACCTGTTATTCTCTTGCTTCTTTCCCAATTCCTCCATAAACCTCTATAACCAAATCATCTCTTTAGTAGCCTTTGTAGCAGCAACATACTCTACCTCTATTGTTGAAAGTGCAACAACCTTTTGTAGTTTTGAAATCCAACTTACTATTGTTCCACCTATAGTAAACACATACCCTATGGTACTCTTCCTTCTATCTTTATCACCTGCCATATCTGAATCAACATATCCTTGTAGAATAGTTTCTGAACCTCCAAAACATAATGCATGATTAGTGGTACCTCTCATATACCTGAGAATCCACTTTACTGCCTCCCAATGTTCTTCACCTGGATTGTTCATATACCTACTCACAACTCCCACTGCATGTGCAATATCTGGTCTTGTGCAAACCATTGTATACATCAAGCTGCCAACTACTGATGAATAAGGGACCCTGGACATGTATTCTATCTCCTCCTATGTCTTGGGACACATTTCCTTAGTTAATTTGAAATGGCTGGCCAAAGGTGTACTAACTATTTTGCATTTTTCATTCTAAACCTCTCTAACACCTTCTCTATGTACTCACCCTGAGACCATGTCAATTTGCGATTTTTTCTGTCTCTTGTTATTCTCATGCCAAGGATTTTCTTTGCAGCACCCAAATTATTCATCGCAAATGAGTTGGCTAATTTCTTCTTAAGAATATTTATATCCTGCATATTAGACCCTGCAACAAGCATGCCATCTACATACAATAGCAAGATAATATAGCTTCCATTTTCTAGCCTTTTAAAATAAACATAGTGATCAGAATGACATCTATTATAAACATGTTTTGTCATAAACCTGTCAAACTTCAGATACCACTACCTTGGAGCTTGCTTTAGGCCATATAATATCCTATTCAAACTGCATACCAAATTATCCTTCCCTTTGACCTCATACCCCTGTGGTTGTTGCATATAAATCTCTTCCTCCAAATCCCCATGGAGAAAAGTTGTTTTTACATCTATTTGTTCAAGATGCAAATATTCTATTGCCACAAGACTTAAAATAGTCTTAATTGAATTCATTTTAACAACAGGAGAAAATATTTCATCAAAATCTATACCTTTCTTTTGTGCAAACCCCTTTACAACAAGTCTAGCCTTATACTGCTTTTCTCCTCCATCTTCTTCCTTCAGCTTGCAAACCCATTTATTCTGCAATGCTCTTTTTCCTGCAGGAAACTAAACCAAGTCCCAAGTATGGTTATTTTCCAAGGAATCCATTTCCTCTTTCATGCCTTTCTCCCACTTCTTTTTGGTGTCTACCTGCATTGCCTCTTCATAACATTCTGGTTCACCAAAACCAGTCAACAATAAATAATACAATGAAGGAGAGTATCGTTCAGGGGGTATACTTAACCTGGTAGTTCTTCTAACAACACTTGTAGGTGTTTGAGGTACCTTCTACTCTTATTGTTGTACATTTTGATTTTCAGGTTCCTTTGGAATTTGGAATTTGATTTTCAGTGATGTTGCCTCAAGCTTTGTTCTATTTTCTTTATCAATATGGACAAATGCTTCACAACCGAAAGTTTTCAAAAAAGAATAGTTTACCTTTTTTCCGGTCCATTCCTCCTCTGGAATTCTACAATCCAAAGAGCTTGAAGGTCCTCTGTTTATTAAGTAAACAACAGTATCTACAGCATCTTCCCAAAACTGTAAGGGAAAACTGGCATGCAATCTCATACTCCTTGCACGCTCCATGATTGTCCTGTTCATCCTTTCTGACACACCATTTTCTTGTGGTGTTCTTGGAAATGTCTTCTCTCTACGAAACCCATGGTATGAACAGTAATCATCAAACTCCTTGTTGCAATATTCATCTCCTTTATCTGATCTGAGACACTTCAACTTTTTTCCTGTCTCATTCTCAACCAAAGCTTTCCATTTCTTAAAAGTATCAAAAACATCAGATTTTTGTCAAATGCAATAAACCCAAGTTCTTCTAGTTGCATCATAAATAAAAGTAATATAATAATGAGAGCCACCAAGAGATGATATCTGATCTGGTCCCCATACATCTGTATGCACAAGCTATAATCTTTCACTCTTCTTTTCTTTTCTGACTCTGAGAAATCTAACTCTCTTCTGTTTTCCATAAACACAATGCTCACAGAAGTCCAAATCAATTTGTTTAAGATCTGGCAGCAAATTTATTTTTTGAAGTATCTGCATCCCCTTCTCACTCATGTATCCAAGCCTATGATGCCACAGTGTCATATCCACTCCTGTAGAAGCTAAAGAGATAGAAGAGTCAGTATTACCAGTACATAAATACAATGTACCTACCTTCTCTCCTTTCGCTATCACCAATGATCCTTTGATTACCTTCAACGTATTATCTGTAAATATGGATATACAACCTTCACTTGCCAATTGCCTTGTTGAAATTAGATTTTTCCTTAAATCTGGAACATGTCTTACCTCTTTCAACAACCATTGGTTTCCATTGCATTGCTTTATTTTTACCTTTCCCATTCCAACAATTTTGCATGGTGCATCGTCACCCAAATGAACCTATCCAAAATCGCCTTGAACATAATCTAGAAAATGTTTCCTATGGGGTGTGGCATGAAATGAAGCCCCTGAATCTACTACCCAAGACTCAAAAATATTATCTACAGAAAGAATCAAAGCATTTTGTAACACATCACCTGTTACATTTGCTTCATGATTTCTCTCATGTTGTCCATCTCTTTGTTTCTTTGGAGCTCTACAGTCTTTATTCAAATGTCCTTTCTTCCCACAATTCCAACACTCTATCTTTCCAATTCTGGATTTGGATTTGCCCTTCCTAGAATTCCCACAGTTCCCTGAGCCCTTTCATCTATCCTTTTTTCTTCCCCTGTTCTCCATGTTCAACGCATTTCTTGATGTCTCACCTGTGATTTTCCATCGCATTTCCTCACTAAGGATAACACCAACAACATCATCAAATTTTAACGTATTTGAACTAGAGACTGAGTTACTTACATCCATGACCAAGCCCTTCCATCTTTCTGGCAATGAGCACAAGATTAGAAGAGCCCTAATATCATCATCAAAGTCCACTTTTACAGAACTTAGTTGATTAGTAACGGTATTAAATTCATTTAAATGATCTGCAACAGACCCACCTTCCAATATCTTCATATTAAATAATCTCTTCATTAGAAATACCTTATTTGACGTTGAGGGTTTTTCATACAATTTGGCCAATGCATCCATCAAACCCTTTGTTGTCTTTTATTTGGAAATCTTGAAAGCCACCGACGCTATCAGGCTCAGTTGTATCGTTCCTAGAGCCTTTATGTCAAGAATCTCCCATTCTTCATCCTTCATGGCCGTCATCTTCTTTGCTACTCCACCCAATGGTAGGAATAGATCCTTCTGATATAAATAATCGTCCATCTACATCTTTCATAACTGGTAGTTTTGGCCATTAAATTTCTCAACCCTAAACTTTCCATATTCTGACATTACTCCCACTCAAACCAGGAACCCTCTTTTCCTGCGAGTTACCTTTCGCTCTGATACCAATTGTTAGAAAAACAGGATTGCGGAGCAATAAAATCAAACAAATGCGGAAACAAAACACAGAAGATACATAATACAATAGAGACACAGATTTACATGGTTCACCCAGTGTGGGCTACATCCACTAGAGAAATTGTCAGGTCCTTCCTTTATTATTATCCAGCATATGAAGGGATACAACCTACAGCAAACCTGATGTAACTTCCTCTTCTCTCTCTCACAGTCTCCTATCTCAGAATACAATATGTTCCATCAACATAGCTGCAATACATTTCCTTCATAAAAGAGGGTTGCCTTCTAGGGAAAATAACCCTAACATAATCTCTATCGTTAGATCTACGACCTTATAATGAACGGTCCAGATTTACAATGAAATTACAATATAAATTTACAAGGCAATTTTTCCTTCGGGGGCTTCGCCCCTGAACCCCCACTTACCCCAGACCCCCCATCCAGGGGGATAGCCCCCCCGGACCCCATAGAGGGGGTACCCCCCATCTGCACTCCCCCGCGTGGAAGAGTGTACATACTTCTGGGGTGTAAATACTTCATGGGGTATAAACACGGTTGAAAGTAAAAGACCTCTGAATCAGGAAGATAATCAGGCTCCACAACCAACATCAGCTACTTCAGGCCTTCAGGCACTTCAGTACTTCAGCCACTTCAAGTGCTTCAGGACTTCGGTGCTTCTTACTTGGAAGATCCTACAATGACTTTCTCCACAGCCTGGATCTAGCACCACGCGTCTCTTCAGATCGGACAACTCATGCTCACTTCGGGTTTCGGGACTTCAAAACTTTGACAAACAACTTTAAAAATATTTCAAACCCCTGATATCCATGAACCATCGATCTGATATTCTTAGGAATGTCCGCCACTAAAGTTGATCTCGCTTGTTGCTTGTATTTAGAGCCCAAAATGGATTGTTCTAAACGTTTCACTTTGACGTTTCTTATGCAGGCCACAAACTTGGAAAACCTACTTCCCTTAACAACTATATGTGATAACACCTTCCTTCCTGAGGACCATGACAACATGGGAATAATATGTAATTTCCCCAACTCGACTAGGCTAGAATATTTTGTTTGTTGTCCAGAATGTTGGTTTTCTTTGTATAATTTTATCAAATACTTTGCATTAATACTATGATAACCATCTTCATATAATCTATTATCCCATGCTCTTTAACTAAAATTTGCTAGAAACATTAACAAATAACTTCCATGTACTCTTCTTATAGGAATTTAATCAAACATGTTGCATGCATTTGATACACAGAGTAGGAGGAGAAACCATGGTATCTTTATTATGAATGAAATCCAAAATGACAACAATACAAGGTTGGGATAATAACTACACCCTATATCTAGAGCACACAACTTCTATTGGTTTCAATAATAACTGCAATACCCTCCTAAGCACAGGGTAAACCCTATTGGCTGCAAATGGAAGTTGTCAGATACCCTAAACACATAATCAATAAGTCATAGACTAGAAAATATACATTTTCCTCTTCATTAACTATTTTTCACAGCCTCTATCTACTCTAATAATAAATTCAAGAACTTGGCCACCACATCTAAGTGTCTCTACAATTCTAGTTTACAAAGGTCCTTGTGGAACGAGACTGGATGACCAACGGTGCCTCATGAGACACTAGTTTCCAACCAGTGAGGATGCCTCAAAACCCTCTTAGTATCAACTTGCATTCTACAGGGGCCCTCGTAAGACAAATATGGGAGACTAGCGAGGCTTCATTGGACCCTCGTCTTCAATTAGTGAGGATATCTCTAACAAGCTTCATCGAAACCCTTCTGGTACTTGCAAAATATGGAATCGGCCTCCCCCAGAAGTTTTTCAATCTCATGTGTGAGTTGATAAACCTCCATCCAATCACAAACCCCAAATTGAAGCTCCAATGGAAATCCTAGATGGATTCCTCTCTTGTCTATCTAGGGTGGGTATTTCACCACCGAAACTAAACTGTAATGGTGGAACGGTTTTTCTAAAACCTAACGAAACAATGGCTCCAAGAGCACTCCAAAATGAGAGATCAAATCATAATGGAAAATTGAGGCTCTACCCCTCCTTTTGTCCTTTTTCTATGCCTTTTAGAACTTTCCCCTTTTTACTAAATCAAATGTGACCCTTATCCCCCTTTTTCTTTTACTTTAATAATGGTTAAGTAACTTATTAATATAAAGTTACTTTATTTCCTTAATGTCACTTTAAATACATAAAATCTCCTAAATAAGTGACATTAAATAACCCCTTTTGACTTCCTTTTTATTTAGTTATGGGCCACGAGAGTCATTTCTACTGCCAAACAGGGGAATACAAAAATGGGGACCTGACAAATACTCCCTTCCCAAAGATTGTTTGTCCTCAAGAAATTCCATCATACCCATAGGAACAAACTGAACAAAACTGAAACTAATGATGATCCCCAGGTCCCAAACCCATATAAATGATGTGGAGCACTTACCACCCATAAGAATGTCTTGAAAAGTGCTAACACTAGGGGGCCTCTAAAGGCCACCTATCAGTAGAGCAAACAGATAATGTGAAGACTCTGTACACTCTTCATAGAATGTCCCACCTAGGAAATCGATCCACTACGCCATATGAATAGGCTCCTAAAAGTAACAACTCGCTCTCCCATCTGTACCAGCTACCAAATTGTCAAGCCATAAAATCCTAGGGTCCCATGCTATCATCATAAAGGACTCATCATGTTGTCGTTGCACCACTCGGATCATAAATATCTGATCCTCCTACCTAAACTGCATCCTACCCACCTATATCCACAAGTTGTAATGCCTCAAAGAATAATTCCCACTATCAAGGATCATATCCAACCAATGTATGTCAGTGAAGTCAATTAAACCAACTCTAAAATCAAACATCATAGAGAAGTCTATCTGGTCATAAACTGATAGGACATCCACGACACCTAGTCTCCAAGTATCAAAGGGAAAATCCCTAATACTCCAACACCCCAAACCTACTGCAATCATCCAAGCATCGTCTGAACAATCTCCCAACATATAGTTCGCAAATTAACTCCATGCAAACACAAAAACCATGTAGATGGTAAAGTCACCGGGATCCCAAACTAGCTTGTATGGTGTGAAGCACCCTCTACTCACAACACTGGTATGTAAGATGATAATACAAGAATCCACTTGAATCCTCTTTATCAACCAAGCAATCATAAGTTGCATAAAATCGGTCAACTCCTTGGAATATCACTCCTCTAAGAAACCACTCTTAATATTCCCAAATGTAAACTTTGAAAGGTCAAAATCGGTGCTCTCGTCTATAATAGTCATTGAACTATCAAACAATGTAATCTCAGGGTCCCAAACTAATCTTGGAAAGGTACCACCATGCTAACGTTGCACCACTTTGATCATCACTGTCATACCAATGCTCACAATCTGCATCATCCTCTCCTGGAACCCCAAGCCGATCTCCCTGAAGGTATTGAAACCACCATCCTAAATCTTCACTTTCGAGGGTGTCTCAATGAAGTCTAAGTCCGCAAATCCATGGTCAACCTTGAGTTTTTCCTTCCATATAGAGTAAGTCTCAACCTCTCCTCTACTGATATCCCAGAAATAAAAAAGACCACTCACTGTCATGGTGGTGTTGATCATCTAAATCAATCTATCACTCAAATGAATTCCCATATCCCACCACCAAATTGGAAGTCCACTACTCCCAATACTTGTTAGTTTTTGTTGTGTCATATTGGTAACCATCGGAGTCAAAATGAGCCATGTCCCTAGTATGCCATCATCTGGTGGAAACCAAGTACTAGGAATCAACTATGTTCTTGCTAATATGTTCGACCCCTACCAAATTGCATGGGAAATATTTTATCTCGATCAGTGTCAATGTACTCAAGTAATATGTGGAGTCTAAACACCTCCCTAGAAAGTAGCCCTGTCACCTATGGTGCCTCATACTTATACAAGTACCCAAATTTCCCTATCAAAGGTGAATCACACATATCCCTCATAATTTTCTCCCTGAGTGTGGGCTCAAGAACTACATGTGTGGAACCTATATAGTGGATAATTCCATCCACCACTTTTTCAGCTGAAATCTTTGTGAATTGATCCAATACAAATTGGATCTCCTCATGTGCTCTGACCACATAGCCCAAATAAAAAAACTCTTACATCACTATAATCCTTCCTTCCTCACCCAAATGACTCAGGTGAACCCTCCATGTCCTATTGAAAATACTACTAGAATCATAAAATAATGAGCCTAAATGCCACTGCCACTTCTTGCAAGACTAGAAATGTTAGGTGCATTGGTCAATCCCAATGGTATGACCAAGAAATCAAGGTAACTGATCTGTATTATTTTCGACACGAAATGAGAGCGGAGATATAATAAATCAATGTACAGAGATATCTCGGATATCCAATAATATAATAGAAATGTATCAGAGATGCAACCATAAACACAGAGATACAGTAATACACAGTTTTCTATTAATGAGTGAAAATGTACAAAGACTGTAAAAATAAGAGTGAAAGACTCACTAGAATGGTGGAAATGTATCTCTTAGAGGAGATTTGTCTGCTTCTCTATTTGCAAGAAGATGATTTTACAATGAGGATCCAAAGGCCTTTTTATCATAAATAAAAGCCAAAACCCTAACCCTGAAAGATGAAAAGCCAACAGTTTTGTGGACCCCTTTTTGGGTAGTTTGATGTCTCGACTTCCCAAGGGCGTAACTTTGGCATATAATCTTCGTTTGGGATGCACGATAGCTCATTGGAAACATATCATTGAGGAGATTCATTTTGGGGGCTCAATTAGAGCCTTTTACTATCATTGAGAATCTCTATCCCGAAAAACCTTCATTTAGGCCCTCAAAATGGCCCCAAAAGTTAAAAACTGCTAAAAATAGTAAATTACCAAAATTGCCAGAAAATTGTTTTGAGCCAATTGGAAAAGGTGGGTGGCCACTGATATCCAACTGGATCAGTAACATCTAAGAGAAATCATGTAGATATCCTACTCTTTGTCCCTTCTCTGATTATATCCCAATTGAATATCAATCTCTGAGGAATATACCTCTTCATGAAGCTCATCCATTTGCTCATCGATCCTAGGTGAACGAAACTCAATGATATGTGTGAAGTCCCTATCTGTAGGTATTCTCAGGGGAATCATTCCAAAAACCCATTGCACACTAATGTACATAGTTGTATATTTTTTTATACCACTTCACACCCACGTATCATCATGTACCACCCTATATCCTATATGTGCCACTCTATTAATCACTCCACTAATATCAATTGAACCTAGATCCCAGAGTGATGTATCCATGTATGTTCTATACTCAATCCCCCAATAAAATGGTGCATATACTTCTTTGTTGGTTGGTATACAAGGAGTTTTCTCAAATACCTCCTCTGTAGTTAAGCCTTGAGACAAAATAAATGGCTCATGATTCCTATAATGCAAAACATGCACACAGTCAAAATCCCATATGTCAAACACCTGCAACTCTGAATGCTCCTTGTGCAAAATCGTCATAAGAGGCTTCTTCCTTAAATCATAAGTGTCACTCGTGCCTTCATGTGTCATTGCTACCAAATTTGATGGAGTATCTATTGTTGTCAACGATGAAGAGGGTGCCAAACTAAGCTGGTAATAAAGATCCTCAATCTCCATTTCCTTGTCTTCAACGAACTCAAGAGTAAGGTCCCTATCCATGAACAACTGGAAATAATTGGATTTCATCTACTCTAGTACCTCTTTGATGATTCACAATTGGGTACTAGTGAATCCATCTGCAATTCCCTTTTTCCTCTCTTCCATTTGGGTTTTCCACGTAACGTATTCAATAAATTTATGAGCACCATATGGCCTCATCAACACCTACACAATTTGTTCCTCTCTATCTAATAGTCGATTCTCAACATCATGAAATTTTATTTCATCAACATGGCATGGACTGTCACCCAAGGGATCAATTGATTCATTATATGATGTCGTGCAATGTAGACTACCTTCCTCATATAAAAAAAATTATTTTCTCTCATCCCCTAAATCAACCCCTTCATTGTCATCCTCCACACATAGCTCCCAATATTTGTCATATTCTAGTACAATAATGTTTGCATCATCATACATTTCATAAACAAGATGAAGTTTGAAATTTCCTCTTGAACCATCCTCCTCCTCAACATCATACATAGGGAGAGATGTTGAATCCTTAACATCAGTTGATTGGAACATCTTCTCATAATCATCATAACTGGACAAAGTGTTGTATCCTCATATTATGCATCCAAAACACTATTTTCCATGGCCTCTTCAGTTAGCTCTGATGATGTATCATGGGTTGTTGTGTGATCTTCCTCGGCATGGTTAGATTCAAATTCTTCCACATGTCCATCACATGTGTTAATGTCATTACCCTCATAGGTCAGCTCTAATGGAGTATCAAATATTGTTTCCCTATCATCCTCATTGCACACATCTCTATTATAAATAGGTGCATGTTCATTCAAAAGGTCAATCTGAGGTCCTACTAAACCTTCCTCGGATTTAAACACCTTTTTCTTCTTCTTTTTCCCAAATAGAGGCTTCAACAACTCGGCATGCTCTAACAATGTTGTGAAATTATTTTGATAGTCCTCTAGACTTTTTTATAATTTTGACAGGCTTGTAATAATTTTATGATGAGTTATTGATTTGTCTCCATATTGTAAAATCCCCTCAGGCTGGAATTATATCCATCTATGATACCACTATAATGTACCCAACTAGGCTAGGCTAGAATATTATGTTTGGTGTCCAAAATGTTAGTTTTCTTTATATAATTTTGTCAAATACTTTACATTAATATTGTGATAACCATCTCCATATAATCTACTATCCCATGCTCTTAAAATGAAATCTGACTAGCAACCTTAACAAACAACTTGCATGTACTCTTCTTATATATATTTAATCAAACATGTTGCATGCATTTGATACACAAAGAGTGGGAGGAGCAATCATGGTATCTTTATTATGAATGAAATCCAAAATGACAACAATACAAGGTTGTGATAACATCTACACTCTAGATCTAGAGGAACACACAACTACTATTGGCTGCAACAACAGCTTCAATATCCTCCTAAGCACACAGTAAACCCTATTGTTTGAAAATGGAAGCTTCCAAATACCCTAAACACACAATAAATAAGTCATACACTAGACAAGATGCCTATAAATCCACATTAACTATTGTTCACAACCTCTATCTACCCCGATATTGAATGCAGGAACCTGACCACCGCATCTAAGTGTCTCTACAGTTCTAGTTTATAGAGGTCCTCGTAAGACAAGGTTGGATGACCAATGGTGCCTCATGGGACGCTAGTGTCCAACTAGCGAGGATACCTCGGAACCCTCCTGATAGTAATATGAAATCTATGGGGATCCTTACGGGACAAAGTTCGACGGCTAGCGGGGCCTCACAGGACGCTCATCTTCAACTAGTAAGGATGTCTCTAACAAGCTTCACTGAAACCCTCCTGGTACCTACAAAATTTGGGATCGTCCTCCTCCAAAAGTTTCACAATCTCCTGCTCGAGTTGATAAAACTACAACCAATTACAAACCCCAAATTGAAGCTCCAATGGAAATCCTGGATGGATTCCCCTCTTGTCTAGCTAGGGTAGATATTTCACCTCCGAAACTAAGTTGCAATGGTGGAAGCATTTTTCTAAACACTAATGAAACAATGGCTCCAAGATCACTCCAAAATGAGAGATCAAATCATAATGCCAAAGTGAGGCTCTACCCCTCCTTTTATCATTTTTCCATGCCTTCTAGAACTTTCCCCTTTTTGACTAAATCAAATGTGACGCTTATCCACCTTTTTCTTTTACTTTAATAATGGTTAAGTAACTTATTAATCTAAAGTTACTTTTTTCATTAATGTCACTTTAAATACATAGCATATCCTAACTATGTGACATTAAATAACCCTTTTTTACTTCCTTTTTATTCACTAACGAGCCATGGGATTCATTTCCAATGCCAAATAGGGGAATCCAAAATTGGGGACATTATAGAATAGGGGTTGGTACTAGGATGCTAGATAACACTCGTTTCTAAAAATTATTGGAGAATTTTCTCAATTTCATTTCTTTTAGTAAAGGGATGACGATAAGGGTGAACATTGGGAGTACGACTGCCTAGGATTAAAGGAATGGAATGGTCATGATATCTGTGGGAAGGGGGAAGGCCCTGGGGAGTTTGGAAAATGGTGGGATGGTGGGAAAGGATTGCTTGAATCTAGAATGACCTTTTTGAGTATTTTTTCAATGTTTTGGGAATTGATGATCTCCAAATACCCTGCTATAATTCCTTGGAATTTATAATTTTTCCCTTAATGGTGGAATTTCATGGTTAATTCCTTAAAACCCATGGTGATATGGTCAAGAGTGTGTAACCATTCAACACCAAGCACAATGTCACAACCACCCATGTCAATAGAAAAAATTTTAGACTGTAGGTTATACTGACCAATTTATAGGTGTTCACAACACCCCCCACATTTCATGGAACCACCATTGGCATTCATAATTTGAAAATTTTTTACAACACGGATATAGCAATTGACTTCTTGAGCAAGGCGGTGATGAATAAAATTATGAGTTCTACCACTATCAACTAGGATGATGAATTCTTTGTGCTTAATGTAACACATCAATTTGAGGGTTTGGGGAGAAAAAACACTAGTGAGAGCATTCAATGAAATCGGTGGTTCAACTTCAAGAGGATCATAGGATGGCATAGGATCATCTATTTTGGGTATCTCTTATTTACGTGAAACCTCAACCTCTTCATCAAAAACATCTTCTGAAATGGCCATAAAAATTTTATGTTCATTACACTTATGTCTAGGAAACTATTTATCATCACAGTTGTAACAAAGCCACTTGAGTTTGCATTTATCCATTTCCACCCATCATACTTTTTGGACCTTGATAGAAGGGGCCTAAGGGGAAGGGGTTGTGGTTTTTGGGTGGGGAACAAAAGTGGGTTTTCTTCCCTGGGAAAATATGACTTGTTGTGCCTCATTGGCACGTTTAGTTTCTTCCAACCAAGTCTGGGGGAGAACTATGATGACCTGGGATCGTATTTGATCCTTGAGGCCACTAATAAATGATTCTCGAAAGAAGGCATATTTCATTCCCTCCATGCAAAAAACCAAGTGCTCAAAGGTAGAGCTAAAATATTCCACTCTGCCAGACTGTTTCAACTTGGTTAGACATCCTAAATGGTGGTTGTATGTGTAAAATTGATCATACAACTCAATAACACATTGCTTCCAAGAAACATACCCTTGGAATGCATTTATGTTCCATTGCCACCATTATCATCATTCAGGATACAAATAGAGAATTTTGTAACGAAGCTTGGTCAACTCATCAGTAATTCCATGGAGGGAGAAATAGTGTTCCATTTAATTAACCTAGGCTTATGGATCAGATCCATCAAATTTGATCACCTCGACTCGGGGAAGACAGGAGTCATGCGGTAGGGAGTTGGAATGAGACTGCATAGGTTGGTTGGAGTCAACACCTTTAGTATATAAAGGTGGGCCAAAGGAGGAAGGGAAATAAAATTTTCTCATGAATTGTTGGAAAGTGGAATTGACTTCTGCAATTTGGTTACTGAGTTGTTCTTGGATGTGGTCCATTTGGGCATGAATGATAGGAATGTCATTATGCACTTTTTCCTGAAGGGAAGTAAGGTTAGTGCTCAAGTTTTGATTGGTCTCTACTTGGTGGGTGGGATCCATGATGGGATGAGCGGTGGTCCATGGACAAAAAGGAAGATAAGTGATATATACCACTATGATTAGGGCGACGAGAGGAATCCAATGAGATAAGTGGGAAATAAGGGTGTTGGAAAGGGTATGGGTCCACAAGATAGAAAAAAAAATGTTAAAAATGATAGGTATCACAACAATCATGGTGAAAAAGTGAATCTAATGAGATAGGTCTCAAAGAAGGGTGTGGGAAGAACCTGTAAGCACAGAATTGTAGGGGGTCAAAAATAAATTTGGTTTTGTTTTTTAGTCATAGGGTTTTATAAGTCTTAGGTTTTAGGTCTTATTTTTGTGGTCATAACTCAAATTTTGATTTGTATAAACAAAGTTATGTTTAGCCTTGTTTTAGAGCCTTTTTGTCATAAGATTAATCATTGTGACAAGGTTAATGGTCCTTATGTGTCACACTTTTGATCTCAAAATCATCACCATGGCATGTCATTCCTCCAAGTTGTACACAAGTTCTCCTTTCTCACCATCTGACCGTTTAGATGTCAAGTCAAAAGTCAGAGGTGTTTGTTGCCAACTCACCACAAGAGTTCGCAATGTACTTATGAGTACCTCATGCATTCATTTGTCATCATTGCAGTTAAGAAACGTGTCAAAGGGGATTTTATGGTTTTCTGTGCCTTCATTTAATTATATTTTCAAGGATTATGTCACAAAATGTCTAACACTTTCCTTGAAGTGCGTTATTTGATTTTGAACTTGGCACTGCAAACTTGGCACTACGAACTGGCGCTGCAGAGTGGCTGAAGAAGATCATTGAGTTTGGATGACTTGTTGATATATCAAATCAAATTCACAATCATCGGCATCAAACCCAGGTGTATCAAGTACTCCTTGATGATCTCCATGATGTTCAAAGATTGAAAGAAGGGTGTATGCTACTCTATCTATTGGCACTACGAACTGTTCAAAATCTTTTGCTACCAACCTTCAAATCCATTTCCATTGTGCCTTGAATTCTTCTCACTGGTCCAAATTGTTACCTTGACATTAATGTATCTTTTCCACTACAAATAATTCACAGGTCCCTCTGAATACCTCAGCGCTGCGAACTGGTTTATCTGACTCTGCATCACTAGTGCACACTACAAACCCTATGTTCCAGAATTGTTGAAACCCTAATTTTCTGCATCATTTTGAAGTGTATTCTTAACCAATTGAATGATACTCCTATCAAACCTGAGGTGTATGTTCAATCATTTTTAGAACCTAGCTTAAAATTTTCATACATCATTAGCGCTGCAAACTGATATTTATGTTGTTGAAACTATGTTTCAGCAAATAAAAATCACCAATGGTAGATCATATCCCTATGGATATTCCTTCAAGAAAACCAATAGGATTGAAAGGAAAAAAAAAAAAAAATTCCCACCCATTGCTACAGACAAGGTTAAACCTAGAAGGCCTTTTACTAGGGCAACAACCAAGCAGCATGTCCTTGTGAAGGATGATACAGTAGAGACTTCAACCCAACAAAAAGGAAAATCTCAGTCTTCTAAGCATCCTATAGAAGTTATTGAAATCACTACTCCTCAGCATGAAAGCAACCCCACCTTCAAAAGGCTCAAGAGGCAGCTCAAGGAAGCAAGAGATGAAACTGATAAGATAAAGAAAGAAGACTTGAATTCCAGGAAGAAGCTTAAGGAAATGTTGGACATGTATGAAGAGACCATTGACAAGTCAAGGTTCTTGACTAAAATATTTTTTCCCCTCAATAGGCATCTCAAGAATCTCTGCAGGCAAAACATAACCCATCAAGCTAAAATCAGGAAATTGAAGGCAGAGCTACAACCTTTGAAAGAAGAATTGGAAAATAGAAACTTAGACATGTTGGCCAAGGTGGCTACCAAAAGAAGCTCTAGGACAAAAATATAAATACATTGATCTTCCAAAACTAGCATCAATTTTTGTCAAAGTTTTTGTTATATGCATTGACAACATTTTGGTGATGGCTATGAGTTTTGAACCATAACTAGCAGTTTTGGTGTTTTTCCTCCAGTTATATATCAAGATAATAAATTTTTGCAACATATCTGGACACCTGGTGTAATTTTTGAGGTGTTGAAACTTTGGGAAAAGTGAAATGGGCCGCTACAGGAAAGTTCACAGTGCTTGGAATCATTGGCGCTGCGAACTGGCTATTTCATGACAGTTTGCAGCGCTACGTTGCAAACTCAGCTTTTTGGAGATTTTGAGGGAAAGGGAGCTGCCAACTATCAAAATGGATTTGTACCAGTACTCTGAAGGTCAGTTGTGCTTTGGGAGGAAACCTGCCTCAAGAAGATGCACTCTTATGGACACATCATCAACTATTAAAGAATGTTGCATATGTTGCCAACATCCTCCTTTAAAGTAGCAGTTTGTTTCTTTTATGTTGTACACCTATTTCCACACTTCCCTTAGGCATGTGGATCTTATGAGGAACTTGAGGGAAGAATTGTAAAGATGGAATTTTTAGTTTTAGTTATTTAAAGGACATTGTAATACTAAGGAGGGTTTGAATGGTGTGAAAGAAAAACTCCTATTTTGATATTGTCTTTGTAACAGAGTTTTTCTCCTAATGTATGGACCAGATCCAAGATACTTTTAATGGTGGAAATAAGTCTTGTTTATTTTTATCATCTTTTGTTATCGTACTTTGGTATCAGTCTGTGTTGAATGATTCATCTGGTTGATTGTTTCTTTATTGCAATAAAGGATGTATTGTTATATTGTATGCAAGTGTATCATAGTATTTTCTCTTTGATTGTAAGAGGTTCTTATTTCAAAGAGTTTTCTTCATATGTGTGTCAGTGTTACCTGTTGTAAATGATATACATATTACATTTTCCTTGTTAAGTCTTCCATTTTCCTTGTTATCTCTTAAAACCTGATTTGAAGCTATTCAAGGCCTTGTTTCATGGTGTATATTACATGGACAAATATGTGATTAACATATTTAATTGTGTTTTCCATCCATTTTCCACCTTTTATAAACATTTATCCTTCACATTATGATGGGTATTAGGCTTACACCTATAGTAGTCTAGGTGTGACTTCTAGTGCTAATAGAACCCACTCTTTTTTTTTACTCTTGTGGAGTTATACTCATGCCTAAATAATACTGCAGTGTCAAAATTTCCAATTTCTTAATAGAAAATATGTGTAGAAATTTAGCAATCAGAATACAAGAGGAGGTTGTGTGGACAAAATATCCTTTATGTTCCTTTTTTGGTATGTTCCCCCCAAGTTATGGTTTGTAGGGTGCCTATGGACAAGGGTTTGACTTGTGCTATAGCTTTTTGATATACATGTGGGGTCAAATAGTAATACTCGGCCCAATATCTCAGGGCACCAACTAAGGAGGCTTAACTGTACCTTTAGTCATACTACCCAATTACCTAGGTACTAGAGAGTATATTCTCAAGAATTGTTCTCAGTGGCACTATAGTAGTCACGCGGACAATTGGTTCATCTAGGGTTGGTTTCAAGATACCTAAGGGACTATCGATATACCTACTAGTATGTGGGAGTGATGGTCATGTACAGATTTTGTCTGATGTGGTTCTACTCGAGAGGTACCAACATGGGTTACAGAGGTTTCCAAAAGGGGTGAAACTTTGGTTTCTAGGAAACTCTATGAGACCATCTGTATCTCCTGCATGTATTATTCCCCATAGAAATTTTCCCCGCTGAGTGATAGATCTTTGGGATTTTAAGATGCTAGCAGTACACGTCTCTACCCTAGAAAAAAAATTGAACCCACAATTCCTTCCAAGGAAAGTGCTTTGATACCACTTCTAAGGTATCAAAAGTAATATAATATGTAGAAACATGAATATTAGTATATATCAATGGAACAACAAAATATGAGAAGAGCAACACCAGAAATAATACCTTTATTCAATGAAATAAATGTTCACTTGTCTCTTTGAGGGGGAACCCTCCAACAGAGCAGAGCTCTATTAAATAATTCTCAAGACAATCTTTCCCATGCCTCCTCCTCTTACTTATACTAATTCTATCTTCTAAAGAACATTCTAAAGGAAGATCTTTCTAGAAGCATAAGATTATATTATCTCTTCTTACATTGACTTGTTCACATTTATTAAATATGCCTTACTAACTAATGTCGGCCTTTATTACATGGAAAATATTTTAGGCCTTATTAACTAATGTCGACCTTTATTAAATGGAAAATATATTATTCTATCTACGTGAGGGGTTAGACCCTAACATGGAATCATACCATAAATAGTGCATGTTTATTATCTTCATTCAACCATTCACAAATACACATTAAGCAATTCCTTCCTTAACAACAACAGATCCCTACTCTTCTATGCATTTCCTCATGGTTACATTACATAGTGCCATATACATTCCTTCAAACCCTACAAATATGTCAAACTCAGACTTACAAAACCATAGTCTCAAAGTTAGCTCAATAGTACCAATACAACTATCACCATAGCAACCAACTAACTAATGGGATAACTCTCCGTCTATTGACGTTGCTCCCTTTTATCTGCTTCTTGGCTCTAGTGCTATATCACTTTAATTTCTACCCCACCCGTTCCTCTGGATTCCAATCCCACATGCTTTTGTCACATGCATGCACTCCATGTCACCTCTTTGGAATCATGGAAATATAAACTACCTTTCTATCTTGTTGCCTTTCTTCTCCACGTTCCCTTATGATACTTGTAGTTATCATTCAAGGATATTTCCCAAAGATTCTTTTTCTTAATTTTGACATGCATGCGATGTCTTCTTGATTTCTTGTGTGCATCACAAAACTTGGAATAGTGCACATTGGTATAACTCAAACTAACGTGCAATAATAAAATATGATTTGACGTGCATGTCTCTTGTCACCCTTCATGCAACTACGTGAGTGCACACAAAACTTGAATAGGAGCGCACAACTTTTTTTGTGTACGCATGTGATATTCACCCAAAACTTTGGGTGCCAACATAGGTGTAGGTTGGTCAAGCCCTTGTACCCTAGGAAAGATAGTGCCACATGACCTCAGGTGCCAAAACATACTTGGGAGAAACTCAAGTTTGCAAAGAAAAATTCCAAAAAAATGCTCGATGGGTTGGAAGAAGGAAAAAATGAAATATCAAATATTTCGGGTTATGGGGGTTATAGGTACTAGCTGCAAAAGAGATTGTTTAAATTTCAAGGGTGTGTTCTATTGCTCCATTGGAATGGCCAAATTTCCATATGCAAAATAATATATGGAACAAGGTGTATATGTGGGAGGAGCTTAATATCCAAAGTAAATTTCAAATAGAAGAAAAATTGTTTCTAGATAATTTTCTATTAATTTATTTTCTTATGAATGACTTGATTAATTTTGAGAAATCCAAACCCTTTTTACATAATTTTTAGGTAAGATTATTTCAAATTTTAAGTGTCAAATAAAAAATCTTTAAACAATGTGAAATCCAAATTCTATTAGTAAACTAAATATATCGACCAAGATAATATTCAAATTTTATACAACTTACAAATTTTTAGGGCTTAGAGAATGTAATGTGAACCTAATCTCCATAAAGAATTTGGTTAAACCAAATTGTATTTTCCATTTTTGTTTATGATTAATTTAATTGTATTTAAACACAATTTATTTTAATATATGAGGATAATCCAAATATAAACTCCTTTTATTTAATAATTTTTTTTATTTATGAATTATTTAACTATAATGTCCTCATTTTTGTGTTCCCCTGTTCTATAGTTGGAGATGAATTATGAGGCTTGTCAGTGAAGAAAAGGGGATTCACGGGGTTTATTTAATGTCACTTAGCTAGGATATGTTATATTTCTAAAGTTACATTAAGTAAAAAGGTAATAAAGTAACTATTAGATTAATTGTCACTTAGACATTAGTAAAAGTAAAGAGGGGGATAAAGGTCATGTTGATTTAGTAAAAAAGGGAAAGTTTTGGAAGGGAAAGGAGGAAGAATAAAAGGAGGGGTAGCACTTCACTTTGGATTATGCTTTTGGATTGATCTCTTTGGAGTGATTTTGGAGCCAAGGTTTTCGTTAGGGTTTTGGAAAAACTCTTCAATTGTAGTTTAGTTTCAGTGGTGAAATATCCACCCTAGCTAGACAAGGAAGAGGATCAATCCTAGATATTCACTGGAGCTCCATATTTTGATTTGACTTCAATTTTGGGTTGTAGCGATTTTTTTGGAGAGGTTGTGGCACTTGGAGGGTTTTATCTCATCCATTGAGGAGGTCATGGTACGATTCCAGGTTTTTTTGGCTTCATATTGTGTGTTTTCATTGATGTATTACAGTTGTTATAGCAGCAAGTAGAGACTTATTCTTGTCGTGTTCCAAATTCCATTCATAATAAAATACCACATATTTTCTCTTCAATTTCTGGTGTATTTGTATTGAATGCAATATTTTTGATGAAATATCCATTGTGAGAATACATGCAAATTGTTTGTAAAAATTTGTCGACTAGTTTAGAGAATAAAGAAAATTTATTGCACAGAAGGATATACCAGCCTAACTATATGGGGATATTATAGTGGTATCAGAGATAGAGATATTTCTATCTTGACGGGAAACAATGATACCAAATCCAAGCTATGTTAGAGAAAGGGTTGAATCTCCTTCAATGGGCCAAATTTATTATTGCAGATGTTGAGTTTCCTTGCTTGGAGGGTTGATATAAGTCGGTGGTCGTGTCTCTTGTATTGTTGGTCGAGTTTTCTACAAATGGGATCGAATATCACCCTTTGGGGGTGATTTCCATAGTTAATGGGGGTTGAATTTGATGTGTTGGGTTTAGTTACAATTTTGGGGTCGTATTCAGATGGTATGGGTCGAGTTTAATTGAAGAAGGGCCAAGTTTCTTTGTATTGAGGTCGAGTTCATCTTGGGATGACTTCATACCCCCTTGAGGCCAAACCTCCTCCTATTTTTAGGAAATGAGACACACTTCCATGCTAAACCTAGCAAAATTGAGGAAGAATTATTTAATCAAGAAATTAAATGAAACAACAAGCACACAATACACATTGATTTTACCCTAGAAACCCAAACCGGGAAAACCAACATTCCTTGAGTGTTCTGCTCCTTGTTGTCTTATTCATTCAAAATAAAATATTACATGTCTAACCTTGGTCCACACCTAAGACACAATCGACATCATACCCTCTTTCTTACACAAGAACAACCTTGTAGCCAATTCGGCTTACATCTACATGACCAACAACCTCTAAATTACAGACTATTTGCAATTATCCATTCATCATCTAAAGATTCAATATTCATTGATTATCCTTTATAGCCTTACAAAACGCCTTCTTTGTAGGATTTACAGTAGGAAAAATCCTAAATAAAAGGCACCCAAAAATGGTTAGAGATCCATGAAGATCATTAGCTACAAATCACGCAAATCTCAGGATTCTATTACAACCGACTACCAAGTCGGATTACCCGTCAACTACTAGTTGGCCTTCATTTGATCTTCAGTCGGTTGCCACATGCCCTCCTGTCAACCTCTTGTTGGTTGACCTCTTCTACTTGTTTTTGATGTATTTACCATGTAGAACCACCTTGACCTCTGACTTCGACTTTACCCAGTTGACTAACCTCGACCTTTGACTTATTGTCAATCCACCTTGACTTCATATTTACCCAGTCGAACCACCTCAACCTTCAACTTTGATTGTCATTCGATCCACCTCAACTTTCATTTCAAATAATATAACAACCCACCATTCTCCCACTTGTTGTATTATTTTCTAAAACTAGGAGACCTTTTAACTTTCATTCATAGACCCAGGGAAGTGATGCCCATTGCCTCTTTGCACCAAGATAACTCCACAGAACTCATAGACTTGGTCAATGAGTCTGTTATGTTTTCCAACATGTCTAATTTGTCCAACAGGACCTTGTTCATTTCCACCATGTCTCTCAGAAAATGGTATTGTACATCAATGTGCTTAGTATTTGAATCATAAGTTAGGTTCTTTGCCAAAAATATTGTGCTTTGACTATCACAATTTATCTTCATAGCTCTCTTCTCAAACCTGATTCCTGAACATGGTGTTTGCATCCATATTTCTTCTTTTCTTCCATGAGTGGATGCCATATATTCAGCTTCTATTGTTCACAAGGCTATGACTTCCTATCACTCACGCATCCATATAATTGCTCCATCGAACATCTTGAAGAAATATTCACTAGTCGACCTCCGTCGATCCGGATCACCAGCCCATTCAGCATCGAAAAGGCCATGTACTTTTGATTCATTGTAACCTCCAGGTTTTCCTTGATATCATATAGCATAGTCTTTTGTGCCACACAAATACCTGAATACTCTCTTCACAGTTGTCCAGTGCTTCTTCCCAGGCATCGATATGTATCTTCTCAACACTACCACTACATGGGAAATGTTTGGTCAAATGCAGACCATCATATACATTAGAATACTAAAAAAACTTGCATATGGAACATGTGTCATGTCCTCTATTTTCTCATGTTTCTTTGGACATTGTTCAACATTTATCCTTTCTCCCACAAGAATTGGAATTGTTATCGCACAATCTGTACTTTTCCAAAGCCTAAAGGCAAGTAGGTTGAGATTGGTGTAACATGAGGGTAATCCTATCACTGTCAACCAATGAGATACCCTTTTCTATTTAGGAGGAAAAACCTTCTCCAAGGGAGATGTCCCTAGACCTAGTGAGTTGATGAAGGGAAAGAAATTATAAGTAAACTACCCCTCTCTCTAGGTCACTCTATTCAAGTTTAAGTCCTTGAAGGATGAAGAAAAAGAAATTTAAAGTCTACATGCCCCTTACCAATACAAAAACAAGTTTAAAGGAAATAACAAATGATAATTATGCTTCAACAAGACAGTAAACTTGTGAATATATGTTGTTTTTCTATGTATGCATCAAATGACAAGTAGATGATAGCGATAAGTAAATGATAACAAATGAAAATTTATATCAACAAGAACACACTTGTGCGGACAATGTGAACAAGCATTTAAAGCATAAATGATAATACTTTGTATTTATGTGAGTTATCTAAATATAGGAACCAACAATTGGATTTAAACAGGTTGTCTAAGTTAAATGTAACAGCAGTGAAATAGAAGTAATGACAGTAGTAGACAAGCTTCAGAAATGTACTCTGCTAAGGCAATTGAACAAACACTTGAGCATATATTGATAGTAACTTGCCTTGTATATATTATGGTTTGTTATAAGGTGGTTGGTAGGATGATATAGACTACAAAAAATGGTTGTAACAGTGAATTATCAGCAGTAATTAAGTGGTTTTTAGTATCTCTAAGCTAGGTTAGTTAACTAGTTAAAGTTAGTAGGGTAATCAAGTAGGAAACGGTTTGGAGTTTGAGTTTGAAGATACTTGTCAAAGAGTGAGGTTTGACTAGTGCCTTTATAAGGGTAGTGGACTCAATTAGGTGGCTTCCTTCAAGGCTTCTAACAAGTGATTTTACACATAATCCAAGAGGGAGAAAGACCTAGGAGGAGTAGCAACTTAAGTCCTCCTAGGTTTGAACTTAAGAAGTGAGGAAGCTAGGGTGTAGGAACTTCTAGGCCCTAGCACCTCCTTCTTCTTGGATTTTTATGGATGAAAATTACTTTTCACAATAACTAAGTGTAAACTTCTAGAGAGATAGCACTTGAGGGCCCTAAGGTTTCACTAGTTACTAGATCAATTCAATAAAGCTAGGCAAATGAAAATAAATAAAGTTAGCACTTTAAGTTTCTTACTTCAAGCATTAATTAAGACATATGATTTCATAGTCTTGTATGAGAAATAAATCCATTACCATAACCATTTACAATGACAAAGTAAAAATCTACTTACTTGCACCAAGAATAATCATGTAAAACCATGCAACATTGCCACAAAACTTCATAAAATTTGTCCAAGTGCCAAAAACAAGCTTTAAAAGAGTATCTACCTCCTTATTTCAGCCAATAACCCTTAGTAGGGATAAAATTCTAGGCCTCCACTCTCCCAAGTGAGATTTATAATGAAAATGAATGTCACTTAATGTTTATTTATACCAAAATTTGACCGTTAATTATTTTAGGTCAAAATATTAGGGTCGACCTGGCCAATTTACTAAAAAATTACATTTTTACCAAAATAGATTCAATTTTCATCTAAATAGGAATCCAAAGGTGACATCATGCCCTCCTAGGGTGACATTGGGCCTCAAGTGTGTGATGTTGGGAAAAGGAGATGAAACACTAGGCCTGCAAAGGCCTTAAATTTTCCCATACGTACCAATAGCCTCATGAATGCCTCCAAGGTGAAAACCCTAGCTAACAAGTGACATCTAGGGATTCAGAGCTGACGGCCAAGGCCTCTTAAGGCCAACGTTCAGGTGGGAGGAGCATGAGACCTTAGGTCTAGGTCTTCCACGGTGCCTCCAAAGGCAATGTCCTACCTTCATCTAGTGCAAGCCTTCAATATATTCTTACCCCTAGCTGGGGTTTCAGCATCCATATGTGGGATTTGAGCCCCCATGAAAGTCTGAGCTAAGCAGTACCTCATGTGTACATGTCCACCAGGAAAGGTCTTGCAGAAACAACAAGTACACCCTCTAGGGGTTCATAAGTCACAAGAATTATAGCATGTAAATCACATCCAATAATTAAATTACCCAAACATGTGCATCAAACCCCCTTTAACCCCAAACAAATGCTCAAAAACATTATGCAATTTGACAAGTTAGTTTTTGAGAAGG
>ML788112.1:282345-312245 GCA_009831015.1 Picea engelmannii
TGTATGTGACATATCTTTCAATATTATTCTCAGCCACATAGCTTGACAAGAAGCTGAGGTAGCAGCGACATACTCTGCCTCTGCAGAAGATATTGAAACAATTGGCTACTTCTTTGATGCCCATGAGATTAGGTTCGTGCCCAGTTGAAAAACATGTCCAGATGTGCTTTTCCTGTCATCTAGGTTGCCTACAAAATCACTGTCTGTGTAACCAGAAAGTTGATTATTATCAGATTTTGTGTACCATAAGCCAAAATTGAGAGTTCCTGCAACATATCTCAGAATTCGTTTTGCCATTTTCCAATGAGAATCTTTGGGGGATTCCATGAATCTGGAAACAAGACTAGCTGCATACATAATGTCAGGCCTAGTTGCTGTAAGATACAACAAATTGCCTACTAAACTTTTGTACAGGGTAGAGTCCACTGTAGGACCTTCATCGTTCTTGCTCAATTTTGTGCCTAGTGGTATGGGGGTTTCTGCTGGATTGCATTCTTCCATGCGAAATCTTTTGAGGATGTCTGCTGCATATTTTTGCTGACATACAAAAATGCCTTTAGTTGATTGATCAACCTCAATCTCTAAAAAATATTTCATTATGCCAAGGTCTGTCATCTCGAACTTAGATTGCATGGCATGTTTAAAATTTGTTAACTCAAGATTTCCTGTATAGATCATGTCATCAACATATAAACATACAATCAAAACTTTATCGTGCTGATCTATTTTGGTGTAAAGAGTTGGCTCATTTTGACTTCTGCTGAATCCACTTTTGATCAGATAAGTATCAATTTTGATGTACCAAGCTCTTGGAGCTTGCTTTAAGCCATACAAGGTTTTCTTCAACCGATATACTTTGGCTCGCTGGTCTTGGACTTCAAATCCAGGTGGCCGATCGACATAAACTTCTTCTTCTGCACTCTCTTCTTCCTCGATCTTTCGAGCGTTGTACACTCTGCTTTGGCGCGTGAGCTTCTTACGCTGATCTTTTGAGCGTATGAGCGGACAACTTCCTCGTGGAAGTTTCCTGCGAGGATCTTTCAAGAGTATGACAGACAACTCTTCAAGCCTTGTGAAAAGTCTGTGTCGAATGCTCTCAAGATCTGTGTGGGCTCTGCGCTGTTTGAGGATCTTGTTGCTCTCTAGCTTGTGTGAAGAGGCTTACTGTTGTAGCTCTGATACCATGATAAATTGTGAAGCAAGAAATGTAGAGAGAAAAGAATAGAACAGAAAACAATATATTAGAATATATGAAGAAGAGTACAATGAGAAGATTTAATAAAGAAGGTGTGAAGAAGTATTATGCAAAGGGAAATAGCTAAGCTAAATAGGCTCAAGCAAATCAAGAATAGAAAGTACAACTGGCCAGGACAGCTGGTAGTGTATAGTCAGCCTGTTGAGGTTACATTATATTTAACACCAAATACCCCATCCGAGGAATCTTATTGCTAAATATGAGATGCAATGCAACAAGAGAATTCACAAGAAGTTTCTAAATATAGGAAGTTGTCTCGAATATTTACAGGGGTATGCAATATATATCCACTTGCAAACTTCGACATTACAACATGTGGGTTTCTTAGCCTTATACTCCATGGTGGAGAAGTAGGAGAAAGATCAACACTAATTGGGGGTACTCATCAATATTGGAGAGGACTTAGAAGAGGAATATGCATAAGGGTCTTTAATGGGTAGTGCGTAGGGACTTAGAAGAGAAAGACATATATTGATTATGTTGTCTTCATACTCAAGAAATGCATGGATCAAGTGTAAGTTGGCTCAAGTGTGGCCATGCATGGCCCTCCAAGTGTAAGCAACATCTATGGCATACATGCAATAATGTTTTAATATCATTTAAAAATATTGAAGTATATTCATTGTGCCATATTGTTTCAATATCATTTGATGAATATTAAAGGGCATGCATGCCATAATGTTTCAATATCATTTGAGAATATTGAAGTGTGCTATATTGTTTCAATATCATTTGAAGGATATGCATTGTATTAATGTATCTTAACACTTAGTAATAATGTTGTTGGAATGCATCAAGAATTTTCCCATATACTAGGGGCAATTAAGTCTCATCATTATATTGAACTAATACAAAATTTCATTAGTGAAATTGCAAAATTCATAAATTAATTTATTTTTTTCAAATATTTTTTAATTAATAAATATTTTATAAAAATATTAGGAAATAAAGAGTTAATTAATAGCTAATAACATCATACCAATTACTAGAGTAAGTGTAGTGGCGGGATTAACAATATCTGTACATCAACCTTTTTATGTGTAATTGACATAAACTAAAACATCTTCTTAACTTCTAATAATTCCTTCTATGACCTCGCTTACATTGACAAAAGTATATATATATATATATATATATATATATATATATATATTAGAAATTTTAATCGACTAGTCTTCATGTTTTCACTAGTGTCAAATTCCACTAGTGGACACTTGAGTGACATGAGAGGAAGTGAAATCATGGTCCCTAACTAATTTGTTCCCTCCCTTCAAGGTAGGTGCAATTGCTAGAATAATGCTTTTTTGGATCGATGGCCATGGAAGAGGCCTTCAACCACCACTCATGGTCACCTATGTAGTGGATCTTTGGACTCTAACTAAGACTATGAGTGTGGTTAGGAGGTAATGTGCACCACATATTGGCCTCAGGGCCTTAACAATGGTCATGGGATGAAAGCAATTGACCTAGGAACTGAATGAGTCATCTCATACTTGACACACATGAACGAGGCATCCAACCACCATTCATAACCTTTGTAGAGGATATTTCATCCCCACATGGGAATACAACTTCCATTAGGAGGTATTGTGTGCTGGTGACATATATTAGGGCCATCATGACAATGGTTGAGGAATGAAATCAAGGTCCTTAGGCCTTGAATGAGTCTTCTTAGGATAAACATCCATGAATGAG
This sequence comes from Picea engelmannii, assembly GCA_009831015.1. Lineage (NCBI taxonomy): Eukaryota > Viridiplantae > Streptophyta > Pinopsida > Pinales > Pinaceae > Picea > Picea engelmannii. Next base: position 285,296 of record ML788112.1, read on the forward strand.
GTGTCAAACCACCACACATGACCATTGTAGGGGATATTTTTCCTCCCACTAGGAATACAATTGTTGTTAGGAGGTATTGCATACCATGGACTGATCTTTGAGCCTTAAGAATGGATAGTGGATGAAAACATGTGACTTGGTACCTCAATAAGGCTTCTCTAGATTGACGACCATGGATGAGGCCTCAGACCACTACACATGACATCTGCAAAGGGTATTTTGCCTCCCACTAAATTACATGGAGGTATTGTACACCATGGGTAGGTAATGAGGACTTCATAAAGTCGAGGGATGAAATCAAGAGCCTTGGAACCTAAATGATTATTCTTGAGATCAATGGCCATGGAAAAGGTCTCAGAGAACCACACATGACCTATGTAAGGTATGTTTGGACTTTGATTGGAAATGTTATCACCGTTAGGAGGAATTTCCCACCATTGACTACTCTTAGGGCCTTGACATTGGGTGCGGGACAAGTCCTCAAACCACCACACATGCTCTATAGGGTGTATTTGGCATCCCATTAAGAATATGAGTGTCATTAGAAGGAATTTCCCACCATGAACCAATTTTGAGGCCTTGACATTGGTTAGGGGACGAAATCAATAGTTTAAGGCCCTGAATAATGCTCCTTGAGCTCGAGGGCCATGTGAGAGGCATCACAACACCACATATGATGTTTGTACGAGATATTTGGATTCCCATTAAGAACATGACCATCGATATGAGGTATTGTACACCATGGGTCAGTCTCTAGGCTTGAAAATGTCCTTGTGATGAAAACAAGTGACTTAGGACCTAAATGAGGTTTCTTGGGCTCGATGACCATGGAGGAGGCCTCAAACCACCACACATGACATTTGTTGGGGATATTTGATCTTCAAATGAAAATACATTATCACCATTAGGAGGTATTGCACACCACAGACATGTATGAAATCCTTTTTAATATCAAGGAATGAAATCAAGGGCCTTGAGTCTTGAATGATTCTTCTCAGGATCGATAACTATAGAGAGGTGTCAATCCACCACACATGAACTATACAAGTGTTTTTTGGACTCCTATTGGGGAATGTGAATGCCTATTAGAAGGAATTTCCCACCACAAATCAATCTCAGAACCTTAACATTGTCAAATGATAAAATCAAGGGCCTTAGGGCCTTAACACCAAGGATTCATGAGTATAAATCATGAAGGAGAGGCATTATGGGCCAAAGAAGGTCTTAAGATCAATTAAATGTTCTAAATAACAACATCTTCTTTATTCTTCTGGTTAATAGATCTCCTCAAATCTAACCCACAATAAATTATAAGTCCCATCATACTCCTTATGCCCATAGAGGTGTCCATGGAGATAATAGCCTTCTAAATACACTAGTTAAATATAATCTAAAATGGATAAATTAAACAATTTGAATACACCAAGTTTCGTGTAGATGAATATGACTACTTCCCCAATAATATTAGATGAATATATTTATGGTTATATATGACAACTAGAATTTGTTTATAAAGATCCCCTTTTAGATTCTATGTTTCTTTATAGAAGGCTTAAAAGTTTTTGTAGTTATAAATAACACATACACGTTATAAAACATATGCATTATGAAACCTATATGTTTTATTTGAATTTCAAATTCAAGGTGGGATAAGTGTTGGATGTGAATAAATGACAAAAGCATATACATTATGAAACCTATATGCTTTATTTGAATTTCAAATTCAAGGTGGGATAAGTGTTGGATGTGAAGTTTGGAATTAGGTTATGTATGATGAAACTAATGGTTTCCACTAAGAATAATATACGACTAGTTTTCCTCTAAAACTATGTCAAGGTCACCAATTTCAATGATATTTTTAATTATATAGAATAAAATAATATTTTATGAAACTAAAAGAATTTGTAGAATATATATTTTACATAGTTAAAAATATTATTGAAATTGATCACTATATATATATTCATCAATTTTAATGATATTTTTAATTATGTAAAATAAAATAATATTTTGTGAAACTAAAAAAATTTGTAAAATAAATTATATATATATTCTTTAAAAATATTATTTTTTTCAATTTTATTTTTTAATAACACATGACTTTAAAATACAACAATTTATTGTTTATGTTATAATTTTTGATAGTTTAACCATTTTCTAAAAAAATTATAAATTACATTAATAAAAAAACAAGTTTTACAAAATAAATAAATAAGATCATTTTTTTCATGGTATTATGCCCCTCAAATTTCATATGCTCACACAACTTCAATTTCAATGCTTACTATCATAACATTGCGATTTTTTTTTAAAAAACAGTGTTACATCAATACTCATTATCCTTTACAACTTTACAAAATTTTATAAATAAAGAATATCAATTATTCTATATAATATCACATGTAATTATTCTATATAATATCACATGTACACAAATATGTAAATTATATTAATGAAATTTCAAAAAACTTTATTTTAAAACAATTATATAATTTTTTTACAAATAAAAATATATATTATAAAACTTTATTCAATTTTTTGTATTTTATTTTTTTTACACAATTTTAAAATACATATTTATTTATTTTTCAAAACTAAAAATTAACTCTCTCAATTTTCATTTTTTCTACGAGTGATTCTCAAATTTTATAAAATAAAATTATTTTATCTTTAAAATTGTTCAAATTTTATAGAAATATGTAAAATCCTTAAAAATTTGAATATTTTTACAAAAATATGGCTAATCATTTTATAGTTTGCATATTAAAAACTAGTAAAATGGATCGATATTTCTACATTAATTTCCACTCTTAAAATCATCAAAGTTTATAAAATAAAATTATTTTATCTTTAAAATTGTCCAAATTTTATAGAAATATGTAAAATCCTTAAAAATTTAAATATTTTTACAAAAATATGACTAATCATTTTATAGTTTGCATATTAAAAACTAGTAAAATGGATCAATATTTCTACATTAATTTCCACTCCTAAAGTCATCCTTTAGTGCAATACATTAATATTTTATTAAACATTAACACCCAAAACTTTGAACAAATTATAAAATAACAACATTTCATATTTTTTTTTAATTTTATAATTATTTTCATATATATATTTTTTAATTTTATAATTATTTTCATCTAATTAATAATTATAATTAATAATGCATGTATGTGACACCAAAACACACTCTCGAATAAGAAAATATAATTTTAATCTATTTTTTTTTTAAATTTATAGTTATTTTCATCTAATTAATATTTGATGTAATTAATAATGCATGCATGTGACACCAAAACACACTCTCGAATAAGAAAGTATAATTTTAGATGTACACATTTTAAAAATTATAAAAATAAATTATTATTTAATTGGATTAGTTTGAAAAACGTTAGCAATATTTCTATGGAAAGAAACATGGGATATTAAGTCAAACTAATTTGACGGCGAGCACAAACGAGTAAATTAGTGCATGCTTTGGCATGGACTAATTAATGATGTTGAAGCAACCATGAACGTGTATAGCTCACTTTTTTCCCACATAAAATGAAATTTTATATTATTTAAAATATAAATTGCTCTGATACATAGAACCATCACCACCCTGTACAAAAGGTATATTTATTGGATATTTAAGTTCCAATCTATCTTCCCAACCCTTAAAATATGGATTGGTTATTAATAGCTTTCCCAATAAATCTAAAAAGAAATTGTTCCTTTACAACATACATTACATAGCTAAAAGACCCTTGATTATAACCCAACACCCCCCATCGAAACAAATGCCATTTGAAGTTTAGAAAAGATCTATTGACAAATGAGGACCCTCATGTTTCTCAACATATTGAAAATAGATAATTTTCCCAAGTTGCTTGTGAAGTGCTTGCTTTGAAACGTTGTCTGCTTCTGAGTTGTCTTCCCTGTAGACATGTTCAAAAGAGATATGCTGAAAAATATTTTTAAGATTAGCCAATCTATCCTTCCAACATTTCAAGGATATCACCTGAAGGCGGCCTTTATCACACAACCAATCAATGACAATCATGGAATCTCCCTTCACATTGATATCAGTAATAAAGAGCCTAGATGCAAGAGTAAGAAGAGCCCAAGCACCCAACAATTCTGCCTGAGTGTGAGATCCTGGACCACAATTTAAAATCTAGAAGATACGATTGTCCAGTGTCCTAATAATACCTCCCGCCCCACTGTTGGATCCAGAGGCTTCAACTGCCCCATCAAACTAGCCGACAACGCCTTCCACCTCGCCCCTAGAAGCTCTGCACCTCATAACCGAAGTTGTCACCTGAGAAGAAAAATAATCCACCACTATTGACACCTGGATAGCCACTCTATGAGCCGAGGGTTTCCTCTCTTCAAATATAGCAAAGTTACGATCCTTCCAAATATACCAGTAGACGAAAATAGGTAAGGTGGATTGTCGAGCCCTTCCCGAAAACCAGTTTTTAAAACACTTTATGATGGTAGATCCAACCCAAGATCAGGGTAAGTTCCTAAATAAATGGATAGTTGTCCAAACAGTGCGCACAAAAGAACACTCCACAAATAGGTGAAAAACCGATTCCAAACTCTGATTACAAAAGACACACCAACCCAGACCATTGAAACCACGACGCTGAAGGTTATCCAACGTGAGAATTTTATTCTCTACCATCACTGCGATGGTGCTGAATAACAAATGACATTGAAGCTAAACTAATTTGAGAGTGACCATAGGCCCGCCGGGATGAAAATTGAGTGCGTCATAGCTTAGGCTTCCAACATATTCCAAAAGTGTTATTAAATAATAATTAGCCGTAAAAAAATATTTGTTCCTAAAATTATTTAGGAAATGTAAAGTAAAACCTAAAATTTCATAAGAAGGGTAATATTTTAAAATACCAGTCATCAAAATTTAGGTTTGTGTGAGTGTGTGACATAATCATGTTAAATTTCAATTGTGTTGGCAGCTGCAGCTTGCAATTGTGCCCACTGATGTGCTTGGAAGTTTTGGTCTTCTATGGTGTGAAACAAATTCTAATTTCCGACGCTTCTCTTCTTTGAAGTTCTCCTTTCTCTCTGAGCTGCTTTCCCACTCATTTCCCTCTTGGTTGTTATAGGAAGGCCCGCCAGGTTTCCAGAGAGGGTATTTGCAGAAAGAGAATTTATGTCCATATTCCAGACTAGCCGACATATCTCACCCACGGTGCAACCCGAGTCTCCCCACAGTTTGGACAGATTTCAGAGTAGAGAATGAGCAGACGAATTCACGCCAGAGGTATCAAGTTTTAGTATCCAGGTTTGCAATTAGGGTTTCAAGTTTTTGAAATTTCTATTGAAGTTAACAATGCCTATTTGATTTCCCGTGGGGTTTAGAAGTTAACAATGTCTATTTTGAATTCGCATGGCGTTTAGATAGAGTAAACCGTGGCTGCATGAATTGATACGTCCTCGCCCCCATCTCTCACCCTAGGGTTTGATGATATTCTATTTAGATTAGGGTAAGCATCTGTTCATGGAGATCACTAGCCATGGTACTATAAACGACATAATTTTTTAGAATTATTGTCTAACTGATGCTTTCAATCATTCAGTCTACATTCCATTTGGCAGGGGCTCCACATTACCTTTACTTGGTTGTGCTTGGTTCACCCATTTCCGAATACCTTTTTTTGGCCCGATGAGTCTACTAGTGCGTAAGTATATTGGATCGACTTATTTGTTGGATTTCGTTCTATCGTTGGAGTGGCTTGTCCCCTTCCCAAACTTCTCATAGTAAAGGTAATTAAATCCACAAATATATACACAATGCTGGGATATGTAAACAAAAACAAGAAGAAAACCTATTGATATATACTCTTTTCCTTTCCTACCTCTATGGATTCTACATTTCTTTTCTTCACACCAACATCCCAAACTACATTGTCTACATAGGGGTCTCCATTCTTACTCCATAATCCAACATGTTCGAGACTCCTTTCACAATATTCTTGGCCAATATATCGAATCTTCACCACTTTGGAATTGAAGCGAATGTGATCAAGCAATCCAAAATGCACGACATAGCTCTGGAAGTAGTCCATAACCTCAGAGTGAGTAGGGTGTTGGGAAGTGACATGGTTTGGCCATGGAAAATCAGTGAATTGATATTCATGGCGAGGAGTTTTCACCCTTATGGAACCAAATGTTTCCCTCCACATATTTAATAAACACTTGGTAGCTACAAGACCACTCATACCTGCTCCTATGATGCACACCCTTATCTTCATGAATCCATTCTCAGTCTCACATTCCATCGACATATTAACACTACTAGTAGCCATGAATGAAAAACAACCATGAGAAACTAATGTTATCATTTGCATAGATTAAATTCAAAGGCCATGAATGTGTTGTAACTTGTATGTAATATAAATAGATTATGATTTGATAGATTATCGAGGTGGCCAATTGCAACATACTAATAAGCAATAGTTAAGCCTCACATTTTTCCCAAATCTATATGCATCTCCCCAAATCTAGATACCCAAGTCTCACATTTTTCCTACTGTGCATAGCAATTTGGTTCATTAATTTCACATTTTCAGTTGCCTCCAACCTCAATTTGAGGGTGTTAACACTTCTGTTTCATTTTCTTTAGTTGTATTGTCCATTTTTGTCTTCTCCACTAAACTCCTCCTCTACTGAAATTTTTATTCAAACCGATCTTCCTTGTTGCAAAGGATAGCTCCTAGACTAAGAAAATCCTAGAAAAGTAGTGTCGTCATATTCTTCATGTGTCTTTTTATGGTATCTATGGGAATTACATGCCCTATTTACCACTATATGTGCCTTTTATAAGTTTCACGTTCTTGATATGTGTCAACTTAAGTTAGTCTCTACCTAATCTAGTCGGCTCATAGTGTTTTGGCAGTTTAAACTATTTGATTCATATCTTCTCATATTTGATCTCGTCCACTCTCCATTGTTTTTGGTTTCCATCTTGTTGGGTCATTTGGAATTGTGTGATAGATTCCAATAGATCCCCTTTAGTTGATTTTTCTGTAGTCAAATTTCACATGGAGTTAGTTTAATGCAAATACAAACAAGATAGGCCCAAACTCTGACTAAACATAGATTTGATTGCTAGATAAACTCATAAACAACCAACTATTTACTCTAAATTATGATATAAAAATACAATAATTTGGTAGATAGGTTCAATTCTTAACAACACAATACACAATAAACAACTAGTGGATCCTAGCCACTACACTCAAGATTCCTATGGGCAATTCAAAGATTACACAAAAAACTATTGGCACACATGCCACACTATTGGCATTTAACCATTTGTAATGGAGTACCAATTACTAGGATTTTTCTTTCATATTTGCAACAAGCTACAAGGAACATTCATATTTGCATACTTCTATATACAAATGATTTTTATGGGGGGAAGAAAACAAAATACTCTTCCAATTACTTAACATGTAGAGTTAATGGTGGATGTTGAGAAGGAGAGAATTATATCAGTGATTGAAAATGTGTATTTTTTCGCTATACATGGTTTACCTTTAGAAGTATATAAGTCAATATGTGACTTGAATAGGTATGAAAACACTCCTCACATGCCTCTAACAGATGAATATTCAACATATACAAATACAACATATGGAAAAGAGTTTCTACAAGTTGCTAAAGAGGTATATTGGAAAAAGTTAAAAGATGAGATTTTCAACAACCCATTTTACTCAATTTCAGTTGATGAAAGTACTAATCGGACTATAGTGCAACATTTGATCATTTATATTACATATTTGACAAATGAAGGAAGAGGTCAATGTGTTACAAAATTCATACACTTACTTCAAATTAGGGATGGAACATTGCAATCTATGTATGGTGTTGTGACACCTCTTTCAGAAGAAATGGATCTATCCTTGATAAAGTTAGTTGGATTTGGATATGATGGAGCTTCATTCATGAGGGTTATCCATAAAGGTTTATATATTAAGATTTGTCGACATGCTCCTCATTTATTAGATATCCACTGCATAGCTCAACAAGAAGCATTATCAGCAAATGATTCATCATCTTATTTTGTAGAGTTAAAAGCTATTGATAAGTTTGCAAACAAGGTTTATTCATGGATAGGGAAATCTACTAAAATACATTGAGAATTGAAAGAGTTAATGGAATGATTTCAAATCACAAGGACAGACGTGTTACAAATTCATCACATTAGATGAATTTCTAAAGGCAAAGTCATGGAAATACTCATTAAGCTCATGCCAACTTTGTTAATAGATTTGGACTTAGGGGAGAAAAAATGTATGAGCTAGCCACAATATTTTAACTTCAATTTTTCATCCATTTACTTGCAGATGTGCTTATTGAGTTAAATAAGTTGAATCAAAAGTTCCAAGAAGATCATGTTGAAATTACATATAGTGGAACTACTTTGGATATTACTATTAGCTTGCTTCATAAGTGATTTATAAGAGGTATATTTGCGGAAGGTGCAATGCAAATATCTTCTTTTTAAAGTAAAACACAACAAGAAACTCTTGAGTTTGTAGATTGCATGGGTATGGTACATGTACATGCATTGAGCTTTGAGAGTTTGCCAAAGTCAGAAAGATCAGGGACACTAGATGATTGCATTATGTTGGGAAAAAGTTTTGTAATGAAAGTGATTGACTCTCTAAATGCAAGGTTCACACATTTACCTATATTCAATGCTGCTAAGTTGTGTAGTCCTCGTAATTATTATGATGATATGGATGATAGAGACCCTCAAACAAGAAGATGGATAACATGTTTATGTGATAAATTTAGTGTTGGGGACTCACTTATTGTGAATATTGCTAGATGTTTGGGTGAAATTGATGGATTTATTTGTACTATAAATAGATCATAACAAAAAAACATATGTTTGGAGCATGGGATCTATGTGGAGGTGAATCTGAATGGTTTGAAGGATTTCCATGTTTGATGCAACGATGGTAAGCTATTCTTTTTATTCCAGCTAGCATAACAACATGTGAAAGAGGCTTCTCAAAATTAAATAGGATAAAAATGATGATAGATCAAGACTTTATTTATAAACAATGGATATATTAATGTTTCTCTCTCTCATTGCACCTCGTTCTCTAAATGAGGTAGATTAGAATGCTATTTATGATGAATGGAAACAAATGAAAGATCGAAATCCTTTTCCACTGGGAAAATAGATTCATATCTACAATGATCTAAGATTTGGTAAGAATGTGAATGTAAATTTCAATCTTTGAACCACTCCTCATTTATTTGAAGTTTTTGTTACAAAAAATATGGTTGGTGAAGCACAATAATGTGCTAATTTTCCAGTTTTGTCTTTGGATAATCTAGAAGCAAATATATATTATTTTTTTCTTGTAATATTAGTATTTGATGATTGACATAGTAATTTCCAAGTGTGGCTATAAATATTTTCTTGTGTACTTGTTAAATCTATCGGTTGCTACACTAATACTTTGCAATAAAATGTCTACTTGATCCATTGTTTTTAGGCTCTTATCATGGAGGAGTTTGAAAGATTCGTGTGGAGACACCTAATGTCTATCCATACAAATATACATCTATATGTTTCATCAATAAGATCTTTCATGCCAATGTTGATGATATGTAACTCTGATTTGTTGCCACACAATCAATTGACACTGGTGTTTCTTGCATTAATGTGTGGTAATTTGCCAAATAAACTATATTAGTCGGCTTCTCAAAATATATTTGTTTTAGAAATATTGATCTCATTTATAAATTTGTCATTTGGGTTTGGTTCAGTTTGCCTAGATGTAATTAATCAAACTTGGAGTCCCATGTTTGGTAAGTGAATTTTTAGTTTTTGACCATTTGACTTTTACTTGTTTTTTCTATAATATCTCTCAAGTTAATGCCCCTTTTAAACTTGTAGAGGTTGATGGATAAATTTTCTTTTGTATCAGGTATAATTAGTAATAAAACCAACAATCAATATAAATATAATTGTCTTGAGAAACCAACCAACAATCCAAGGATCCCCATGTTTGGTAAGTGAATTTTTAGTTTTTAACCATTTGACTTTTACATCTGTTTTCTATAATATCTCTCAAGTTATTGTGCAACATTTTTAAACCCATAGAGGTTAATGGACACATTTTTTCTTTACTGGGCATAGTTAGTAATAAAATCAACAATCAATATATAGACAATTGGCTTGAGAAACCAACCAACAATCCAAGCCAAATTATTAGAGTGATACAAACCCAATTCATAGGAAACCAAGTTGTAACATGTCATTTTCATAGTGGGAAAGAAATAATTTAAGCCTAATGACTACGCAAAGGAAATATTGGGTTGTAAATGTCACCCATCAATACAACATACAAGCCATATCTTAACCAAGTGATCAAACATAAACACTAGTCTATGCATGTGGCACTATTTCCATCAACCTCTTTTTTTTTTTTATCAAAATGGCATCGTTAACGTTCATAGCCTATGCATGTGGCATGAATGTCTTAACAACATTCCTGTGGAACAATTATCTTAACAACTGATTTATACAAACCACAATGGACAAACCTATTTGCAACAAATAATGCTGCTAGCAATCAAATAGATTAATTTTAGAGTTGTCAAATCTTTTTGGTCGAGTAGATTTTTTTTATCTCATATTGGGTAACTTATTAAGGCTTAAATGTTCAATATATTTCTTCTTCTTTATTAAATATAATAACCCTTGTAAAGCTTCATCACATCAAGACAATATAACAAGAAAAATGATCAATTGATATTTCATTTGTTGCTTCCATTAATTTGACAACATAGATTAGTCATTTAACACCTTTCCACCGTCGTGCTCGCAGAAAGAAAGAATGCGTATTTTTGCAAGGGAGAAACAAATGTGACATGGGTAAAAAGATGGGATCAAATATGTCTTCCAGTACATTGCATATTGATTGGTGAACTACCTGATCACTAACACAAGTCACCATATTGGAGTTCCTAATGGTTTTAGTCCATGATTAATTATTGTGTATGTAACGGTTAAGTGTTGCATCCTTTGATTATGTTTATTGTTCTCTGACTTGTTGCTCACACATGACAAAACACTGAATTTTAGTTCCTTCTTTTCATATTTGTTTCTCACTCATTCACTTGTGAACTTTTCTATTCCTTGCCTATTTCTAGAACTAATAGGCCATTGACTTTATCTGAATATTATATAAGTGATATTTCTTAACTAACTGGCCATTAAATTTCATTGTGATGTATTCTAATGATAAATGTCATTATTATTTACAAGGTATTTAGGAAGGTATATGGATGGATACTCATAATCTATATCGCCCTCTAACTCCTTGTCTAGTCTTTGCTCTACCTCAAACCTCCATGGAGACATTACTACATTTGGGTGCAAAATCTCAAGTTATTTTCCAAAACTTATGGAAGAAATCAATTGAGACATTGAAAATTGTTAATCAATGATGCCTATGTTACTTACAACTGCTCATGACTGCTAGATTCTATTTCACATTGTGGCCATGCATGAGCTATGTGAATCTTCAAAGGGATAAGGTTTCTTTGAAGGGTTCACATCTTATTATAGAGTTCCACCAATAAATTATTTTACATTTTTTTTTTCTAATTTGTCAATATACTTACCTTTTATTTTCATTTCAGATCTCATAAATGTATTTGACACATTTCTTCCTCAACTTTTGTTGTATTCAAACCTACCTGATCATTTAAATGGAGAGGTTGCAACTTTAATGATGCATGATAGGCAGGTCTACAAGCATAAAGTGAAAAGTAATATTTTTGTTGTGATTGTATACATAGTCCACCTACATACCAATGTAAAATCCTAGATCACGATTCACGTTATCACTAGGAATATGATGAGATTATGTTCCTGCATTTATGTTTATTATTCAAGGATTAGTAGTTATTTTTTCTGTCATAATTTTTTTCAAGATGAGATCATATTATCAATACTCATCTACGATTATCAAGAATTCTAAATGAAGGCATAAGTAACAATATTTTTGAGGCTTTTATTTGGAGTTTTTCTCAAACATATTGCATTTAATCATTGCAGGGTACTGTGCAAGATATGATAAGATACATATAGAAGGTGGTAGTTAATTTCCAAATGATTTTTGGACAAATGTATTACATAACATCCTTTTGGGGGTGGTAGTTAATTTCCAAATTCTTTTTGGATATATGTATTACATAATAGCCTTTATGTGGTGGCAATTAATTTCCATTTTTTTTACGGATGTATTACAAAATAGCCTTTTCGGGGTTACACTGGTTTAAGGATAGGAGTTTGTGATAGATGGAATCTGATGGGTAAAAACACTCAAGTATATCTTCGTTTATCTTTGTTTTGGGGACAAAATGTACTCTTTCATTTTTAAAAGAATTAATACAATTTACAAATTTTGTTGTTCTATGAATTTAAATTTTCAAATTTGATTAAATATCTATTTGATGTTATTATAATTGTAATATTTTCCAGGTAGGTAACTATCTATTTTTTACTGATTACTTTTCATTGTAGAAGGGATGCATGACTATATACCCTTCTCACTAAAATTAGGACCGACCCTTAAAATTTGATCACTACAGGCGTGTATAGATAATTGCTTTGGCATTAATCAATGTTGAAGTTTGGCATTCACTTCACTTTTACTCATTAAATACAAGTTTCAAGAAATTTCATTATTTTACCATCTTTCAATTTATGTTCACATAAATTAATAACTTTTTAATTTTATGTAAATGTAATATCCCCAGATAGCTAGGCTGGGATATCATGTTCTTTTGTGCAATAAGTGTTCTTTATGCTCTAAACTAGTTGAATTCTTTTTACAAACAATTTGCATGTATTCTCACAATGGAGATTTCGTCAAATATATTGCATTTAATAAAAATACACTAGAAATAGAACAAACAATATGTGGTATTTTATTATGAATGGAATCTGGAACACAACAAGAATAAGTCTCTACTAGTGGCTATAAGAACTACAATACATCAATGAAAACAAACAATATCAGGACAAAAAAACATGGAATAATGCCACGAACTCCTCAATGGATGAGATAAAAACCTCCAAGTGCCACAACCTCTCCAAGAAAATCACTACAACCCAAAACTAAAGTCAAATCACAACATGAAGATCCAATGAAGATCCAAGATGGATCCTCCTCCTTGTCTAGCTAGGGTGGATATTGCACCATCGAAAATAAACTACAATGAAAGGGGTTTTCCAAAACTCCAAAGAAAACCTTGGCTCCAAGATCACTCCACAGAGATCAATCCAAAAACATAATCCAAAGTGAAGCACCACCCCTCCTTTTGTTCTTCCTCCATTCCCTTCTAGAACTTTCCCCTTTTTACTAAATCAACACGACCCGTATTCCCCTTTTTAATTTTCACTTACATATTAAAGTCACTTTTACTAATGCCTAAGTGAAAATTAATCTAAAAGTTACTTTATTACCTTTTCACTTAATGTCACTTTAGAAATATAACATCTCCTAGCTAAGTGACATTAAATAAACCCCCATGTATCCCATTTTATTCACTGAAAAGCCTCATAAGTCATATCCAAATATAGAACAGGGGAACCCGAAAATGGCGACATTACAATCCTCCCTTCCCAAATATTTATTTTCCTCAAGCAATGCCATCACATCTTGTTGATCCATTGACTGAACTAGAATCTGTTGATATTATGGTAGCTGCGGGAGGTATTTAACTCCACTTGTAAACCCGAAGAGGATAGAATACTATGGAAAGCAAGAAGAAACCCTAATGAGTTGGCTAATAACCCTAGAAGACTTGTCGGCTCAAGAAGATAATTTATATTAGGTTATTAGCCTCCAAGATAAGAAGTCGGCCAAAAATAATAATATATATTGAACATACAGATACCCAGAATGAGAAGTCGACCCAGGCAGTTAGCCATAATTAGTATAAATACAGGAGGCCAGTTCTCATTCTGGAAGGCAGTCTCAGAATTGCAGAGAAACAACTTGTGTGCACTGCAGTGCCCAATTTTGTGCACAGGTTTGAGGAGAGCTTCCGGTGTAGTTGTTGCAGCCAGCAGTAAGTTTTGGCTTGGACTATCTCTTGGTTAGGTTTTGGAACATCCAATCAGCTCTTGTTGGTGCACTATCCTTGGGGAAATGTGCACTACTCTTTGTTTGGCTATCTAGCCTAGGGTTTGCTTCCAGAGTGATTCTCTATCAAGGTTAAGGTGCTCGGAGGGTGGCTTCGGCCTATGGGTGGGTGACAATAGAGATATTGTCAATGGTAAAACGAGCACATCCATTATATTCTAACAGGTTATGGGCCCACACCTCCTTCATTCAGTCTAACCGCTGGAAGGAAACATAGCCAGAAGGATATTAATCTTGTTGAGGAACTACCACTAGGTTTCTAGCAGGAGCAATCACCAAAGCACTGCTGGTAGGGTTACTAGCAGGTGCAGTTGCAGAAACCCTAATCCTCTTGTTGAGGCACCTTAAATGAAGGGATTGACATAATATCCAGATAGATCAGTGTGCCCTAGCCTAGCGCATCTCCTGGTACTCTCAGCAAGCCAAGATGCGAAGTTTGAGTTTTTGGTCAAATCTAGGGTTTGACCAAGTCAAAGCAGCCATGAATTATTCTATGAAGTCAGAGAACAAGTTAGATGGAACTTCTAACTTCAGAGCGTGGAAGGCAAGGATTGACCTCATCCTTGCCAATAATAAAGTGTTGGATATCGTGAAAGGAAAGATCATGAAACTAGAGTTTGAAGAAGGAAAAGAGAAGGAACCGCAGAATGTTGCAGCTGTGGAGAAGTTTAAAGACGGTGACATCAATTCCATGAGTATCATAGTGGAATCTATAAAATACCACTTGATACCCTACATCTCCCATCTTGACTCATCGAAGAAGATGTACGTTTCCCTAACAAAACTCTTCTCAGTCAGAAACATTGGACAAGTGATGAATCTGAAGAATGAGCTCTATGACATGAAGATGAATGATGATGACAACATAAAATCATACTTTGTGTGAATCTCTCAGTTAAAATATCAACTACAAGATATTGAAGAGATCATTTCAGATAAGGAATTGGTAAACATAGTACTCAATGGTCTCCCTAAGATGTGGGATGCACTTGCTGCAAGCATGAACACAAGAAAGGAGTATCCGACATTTGAAGAACTTTGGACTTGCTGTGCTCAAGAAGAATCAAGGATTAGTGCAAAAGAGAAACCGCAAAATAAGTATGATGATCAAGCCTTCACAACAAGATTCAATAATTTCAGGAACAAAAGGAAGTTTGGTTCAAGGAGGAAGCCAAATCAAGAGAAAGATATTTCAGAAGTACAATGCTTCAATTGTCGAAAGTATGGTCACTACAATAATCATTGTCACGAGCTAAAGAAAAAGAAGGAGACACACGAAGCATCAGTTGCCAAAGAAAAGGAACCTACAAAGAAAACTAAGCAGGATGAAAGAGACTTCTTCTTCTGAAGGTAACAATACTCTTCTTATTTCATGTACATATCTTGTTTGCATCGTCTCTGTACATATCTTGTATATATATCTCCTGGAAGATAATGTATTCTAAGAAGAACTATACATATGGAAGAACAACAATATAAGGATTGATATTATTAGATAATACACATGAAAGGATGAAATACGCCGAATCAATCATGAAGAGACTTAGAAGAATCAAAGACAGAAAGAAGTCAGAGAAAGACTTATAACATTTTGTAGAAGACAACAAGATGGAAGCATGGACTCTGTTAGATAGAGAGAGGCAATTATATATTGCATAGGACAATAATGATGCAGACAAAAGCATGGAATTTGTTAGATAGAGGGAGCCGATTATATGCACTCATACATGAAGTAAGGATTAGGAGGGAGATAATCCTATGATCCATTAAAAATGATGAAATATGGTAGCATCCATGAAAGACAATACGTGTTCAGTTCAACCACAGGAGAAGACCTCTTCGAAGAAAAGCCTTAAAGTATCCTTGGTTGTCCATCTAGATCCGTGATCCTATGATAAAAGAAAGAAGTGAAATCTTAAGGGCATGGAATCTATAAGAAACTGGACATGGACCCAAGAACTAAAGGAAAAACATGAGGAAGAACATGAAGATTCCAAGAAACAAGAGAAGCCAGAACAACCAGTCATTATGTCACAATATTACTAGCATGGCATGAACTCACTAAAAGAAATCAAGCAGATGAACTTAAAATTGTGATGAAGAACAATGTATGGAAGAATTATGAATGAAAGCATTGCGAGATCCAGAACTAGAGGTTCTCCCAGATGGAGGGAGAAGACTATGATGATTACTCGTTCCAAGTAAACCAGAAATATCTCTACATGAGTCATTATGTCATCTGCAACATCCATGAGTTGGAATTCTACATCAGATAAATGAAAAGACTAATTGAACAAAGAGCGTATGAAGAAGCAACCTCAATACTTTGAGGCATAGACCCTTATATGCAGATGGAAAAATATAACTTGGTGAAGAACCTCCAATGCAAAACATAAGCGTGGTGAATATTTCCTATAACAAGATATTGTATCAAGATGATTACTCAAAAGGTCAAATCTCATGATGACACAAGAAGTACCACATGGATATGTTCCAGTTTTCCAACAATGATATATTGATCGGAGCTACATGAAGCCTTCAAATAATACCAGTGCTCCAGAACAAAGTACATTTGAAATCAAGCATTACATTATCTGTGATGAAGTTCAGAAAAGGAGAAAGAGGTTCTCCAATACATATCTCCACAGATGAGTAGATAAACAAACATCTTGGTAAAGCTTCTGTCCAAGATAAAAGAGTTTGCGCACTCAAGTTGGAGCTCATGGAGACAACTTCCTTATTGAAAAAAGAAGAGATGACTCCTAGGTTGGGAGGGAGCACTGATATGTATTGATTTATGGACAATCACTTTTTCAGTTTGAAAAATGGTCCAGGATGAGCAGTTTCCTTTCCAGTTCGGAAAGTGGATTGAGAGTTATGACAGACAACGATTTCTCATTGTGGTTAACATGGGAAATAGTCTAGATTTCTGATATATCATAGACAATGACTTCCCATTGTGGTTAACATGGGGAGTGGTCTAGGGAAGTCTCTCTTCTTGAGGGTTACTCAAGAAGATTGGCCCGCCTCACCGAACAATGATTTCTCATTGTGGCTAACATGAGGAATGGTCCATTTTGGAGGTTGGTATAGGACAATCTTTTCCTCTTGTGGTTAACAGAGGAAATGGTCTGGACAGTCATTCCTTAGGGTTTATACATTCTCTCCAGGGTGCACTTTGATTAGTGTAGGAGGAATGGCCTAGGGTGGGGAGTGGTCCAGGCTCAAAAATCAAGGATAGACATTCCTTAGGGTTTATACATTCTCTCCAGGGTGCACTTTGATTAGTGTAAGAAGAATGGCCCATGGTGGGGAATGGTCTAGGTTCAGAAGACAGGACAATTATTCTTCCTTGATTGAGAAGAATAGTCCAGATATCTCATTGTTCTACTCTGAGGGTAGATATTCTTTCAGATCTCACATATGTGAGTGAAATATTCGCCCAGATGATTAAGTTTATATCATAACATTGTTTCTGTGCAGGTTGATATCAGATGATTGTTATGAAGACTGCATGACAGTAGATGTATACTACTGTGGTGGATGTGTTCCACTGTTCGTGACTATATGTTGTTGATCAAGTACTTGTGTGTTACTTGTTGTGGTAGTGTACCACTAGGTTGTAGTTATGTAGTACTATGGATAGACACAATTGTGTTCTATTTTGTTTCGATTGCCTTGAAGACTATCAACAATATTGGAAATGATTATCAGTTAGATGGATAATCAAAGGACAAATATTTCCCAGACGAAAAATGGTTCAAGAGAATTTACTCTTCTAGATTAAAAGAATGGCTCTTGTATCACTCTGTGGAGTGAGCATCATGTCTGATTACTCAAATAGAGTATGGTTTCGAGAGATGATGCAACTGATGACACTGATGATGATGATGGTGCTCATGATCTAGTCATGATCTAGCCTGTACAACTATGTTGATGCTACCGCGTGAATGGTATGTTTTTGTGCTCAAGACCATTACCTGTAATACCTCCCTATATAGGAGGGAGTGTTGATATTATGGTATACGTGGGAGGTATTTACCTCCACGTGTAAACTTGACGAGGATAGAATACTCCAGGAAGCAATAATAAACCCTAATGAGTTGGCTAATAACCCTAGAAGACTTGTCATCTCAAGAAGATAATTTATATTAGGTTATTATCCTCTGAGAGAAGAGGTCGGCTAGAAATAATAATATATACTGAACAGACGGATACCCAGAATGAGAAGTTGGCCCAGGCAGTTAGCCAGAATTAGTATAAATACAGGAGGCCAGTTCTCATTCTAGCAGACAGTCTTAGAATTGCAGAGCAACAACTTGTGCTTGGACTATACAGGAGGCCAGTTCTCATTTTGTCTTGGACTATCTCTTGGTTAGGGTTTGGAACATATGATCAGCTCTTGTTGGTGCGCTATCCTTGGGGAAAGGTGCACTACCCTTTGTTTGACTATCTAGCCTAGGGTTTGCTTCTAGAGTGATTCTCTGTCAAGGTTAAGGTGCTCATAGGGTGGCTTAGACCTATGGTTGGGTGACAATAGAGATATTGTCAATGGTAAAATGAGCACATCCATTATATTCTAACAGAATCAAACTGGAAATGATACCAAGTCCCAAAACCACTTGGAATATGTGAAGCATCCTCAACTCAAAGAGTGGTCTGACAAGATAGTGACATAAGAGGCCTCATGAATACCGTCGATAAGTAGAGAAAATCGATACAACAACTCGATTGACCCCTCAAAGAATCGCTCTACTAGGGAAAAAATCTCATGAAAATGAAAAATGGCTCTTGCCTCTATGTCAGTTGTAGAACTATATAATATTGAAATCCTAAGGTCCCAAGCTAATGTGAGAAAGGAACCACCATGATAACACTATGCCACTCTGATAATATCCATTCAACTATTTTTCCTAGTCTGCATCCTCCTCTCCTAGAAATCCAAACTGAAATAAATGTAAGGGCTTAATCTACTACCATTAATAGTAACCAACATAGGCATCCAAGTGAAGTCACGTCCTGCAAATCCACTGCCACATTCGATCTTGAATATCAAAAAAGGAAATATGTCTCGATCATTGGCAGTGACCTCAGGCTTCTCGTTGAGCCCGATTTAGGAGCAGAATGAAATGATTAACAAACTAAATACAATAAACCTAAAGATATGAAGAATAACACAAATATCCAGTGAACAATATCTTTTATTAAATAATGAAATAGGTTGAAACTATAAAATTGCATAGCTGAAACACTTGCTCGAATGGTGGTAGTTATCTCTGAGAAGAGATGTGGCTGCTACGCGCATCCGTCTGAGAAGAATGGATTAAAAAGACGCTCTAGAGGCCTTTTTTATATTACCCACGAATTCCAAAACCCTAGACATCCAAAAACCTAACCCTAGAAGGCGAAACACCAAAAATCACGTGGGCTGGGTAAGTTGGTGTAATTTGGTACCTCAACTTCCCAAGGTCGTAATTTTTTCATACGACCTCTGTTTTAGGCGTGTGATATCCCGTTGGAAAGGTATTTCATAGAACTACACATTCCACCGTAAAACTATGACTTCATCTACAATTGACTATGGTGAGCCAAAAAAACAACATTTAGGGACCCAAAACAACCCTGGAAGTACAACAAGATGCGCTGACATGAAAACATACAAAATAAGCTAGTTGGATTAGGAGAGAGGCCACCCGTATCCACCTGGAGGATGTGTGGGGATTCAGATAGTCCCATAAGTGTAGAACCCACAATTACAAAGTAGTATAAAAGAACGCGCTAAGAAAAAATGGACACGAGGAGATAGTTGGAATAGGTGGGTGGCCACCAATATCCAGATGGATAAATCCTCCCCCATTAGGAAGCAATGGTATCTATTGCATTGAGTTCCCACATCAAGTGAAGAAACTTCTGTTGGATTTGTCCCCAGGTGAGCCACTTTCCTTGGTGTAGGAGTTGCCCTGCCTTGAAAATCTGATAAAGATGGATCCGCTGCTAGCGAGTGGTGATATCAAAGGTGTCCAATAACGGTGGAAAATATGGTCGAAGGAGATCCACATTGAATATTGGATGCAGACCAAGGAAGGGTGGAGTGTTGAGCTCAAAATAATTTCTACCCACAACCTTGGTGATAGTGTAAGGCCCATAACTAAGTGGGTGAAGCTTCCAATGGGGCCTGGTGAGACGCTCCTTCTGCAAATGTAACCATAATTTGTTGCCAACTTGAAACTGGTTTGGTACCCTATGTTGATCATGGCGCTACTTGTACTTAGCATTGAATTCCAAGGGTTGGAATCCCAGACCCCCCTGAAATGGGCTATGGTCGGTGGAACTATGGAGAGCTCTGTTGTAACTGTGTTGGAAATATGGGAGACTTTCATCCCAAGTATGTGGATGCTTAGAATTGTACATGCGCAAGATGTGCACAATCATCCGATTGACGACCTCTGTTTGGCCTTTGGTTTGGGGGTGGAAAGCAGTGGATTTTGTGAGTTTGGTGTCCAACATAGACCATATAATTGACCAAAAGGTGTTGAGAAACCAATTGTCTCGGTTGGAGATGATGGTCTGTGGTATCTCAAAGTGGAACCACACTCGGTCGAAGAAGATCTTGGCAGTATTTGTCGTTGTGACATTCTTCTTACAAGCTGTGAGGATGGACATCTTCGAAAATCGATCAACGACCACAAACACACAATCATTTCCTTGCTTGGTGGACGACAAGACAGAGATGTAATCCATTGAGATGGATTCCCAATGCTTCTCGGGAATAGGAAGAGGGCTGTATAAGCCTTACTTCTTGATGGATGGCTTGGCAATGACACAGGCAGTGCAAGATTTGATATACTTGCTGACGTACTGTCAAAGTTTTGGCCAATAAAAATGTTTCTAAAGAACCACTGCAGTTTTCTCTATGCCAAAATGTCCTACCACCCGATTGTAGTGGGCTTCCCAAATCATATTTGCACACTTTCTTGTAGGAACACAGAGATGGCCCAGGTGGCATAAGAGTCCGTCCTGAATGTGAAAAT
Source organism: Picea engelmannii (assembly GCA_009831015.1). Lineage (NCBI taxonomy): Eukaryota > Viridiplantae > Streptophyta > Pinopsida > Pinales > Pinaceae > Picea > Picea engelmannii. Next base: position 306,528 of record ML788112.1, read on the forward strand.
AAATGACAATTGTGCCTATACCCAAGAGATGATATGTGGTGGCCAAGTCTAAATCTTGCTGATAAAGTTGGGGCCACTTAGATGCTTCATGTCCACATGAATGGAGCACAATGGTGAGTGCAACCATAGGAGGCCGACTGAGGTAGTCAACGACACGATTGGAGATACATGTCTTATACTTGATGTGAGATGAAACTACTGCAGGTAGGTGGACCACTTCTGATGGTGGTCATTCTATAATTTACCTTGTGTCTCTATGAACTGCAGAGGCTTGTGATTAGTGTGTATGATCATCTCTTTCCCCAGAATGTAATGTTTCCATTGACGAAAGGCTTGTGCAATGGAATACATTTCCTTGTCATAGGTGGGGTATTTCCAGATAATATCGGAGAGTGTATCGCCATAGTATTCCACCAGATTCCCATGCTGAGTGAGAACTACGCCCACAACATAGTCATGTGCATCAGTCACAATCTCGAATGGTTGTTGCAGATCGGGTAAGGAGAGTACTGGAGATGATCACAAGCGATTCTTTAGATCATCAAATGCTCGTTGCTTCTCCTTCCCCCACACGAACTTGTCCCTACCACCACCCTTTGTCACCTGGCTGAGGGCCCATGAAATATGGGAGAATCCCAACATGAACTATCAGTAGAAGTTGGCTAGTCCCAAAAAGCTCTGAAGCTCAGTCAATGTGGTCGGGGCTGGCTAGTCACAAATGAATTGGATCCTAGCTGGATCAACATGTACCCCATTCTCATAAATAATGTAGCCCAAGGATTGGACCATGATCATGCCAAAAGAGAATTTTTCCAAGTTGGCATAAAGCTTGTGCTGCCGCAGAGTGCTCAAAACCTGCTGAATATGCCGCATGTGCTCCTCCCACGTTTTGCTGAAGATGAGGATGTCATCCAAATATACTACCACAAAGGAATTGGTGATGGGTCTCAATACATCATCCATCAAACTCATGAAAGTGCCTGGTGCATTTTTTAAGACAAAGGGCATGACTAGCCATTTGTAGAGACCTTCTTTAGACTTGAAGGATGTCTTCCATACATCAGTTGGTTTGATGGGAACCTAGTGGTATCCATAATTTACGTCAATATTGTTGTAGAACTTTTCCCCCTTGAGTTGGTGAAGAAGGTCTTCAATCCTGGGAATGGGGCAATGGTTCCTAACTGTGATTTTGTTTAAGGCTCTATAATCAATGCAGAGTCGCCAAGTCCCATCCTTCTTCTGCACCAGTACAATCGGGCTGACGCACGGGGAGGATCTGGGTCTGATGTTCCCCTTTTGAAGAATATCTTGGGTCTGACACTTGATTTCATCATTCTCCATCAGTGAGTGCTAATAGAATGGTCCATTAGGTAGAGGTGTGTTGGGGGTTAGATCAATTGGATGCTAGACTTGGTAGTGTGTCGGTACCCCTGTAGGTGAGGAAAATATGGCTATGTATTCTTCCACGATCTTGTCCAATTGCTTCGGTTGCAAAGAGAGGCACTATGTAGAGGCCATAGATGTGGCAACAACCTTCTTCTTACTATGAGAACAGATCACAAAGAAGACGAACTTCCTGGTTTGTGAAATGACCTTACGGCATTGCTTAGCAGAGATTAAAGAACTAGTAGTAGGGGACGCTACCTCTAGGATCCTGTACAATTTTCTACCCAAAGTAATAATAAAATTGTAGGGTCTAGACTCATACATAGCATGACACTTCCACAAATATGCTTGTCCTAAAATAACATCACAAAATTCAAGGGGAGAAATATCACACAGTACCTCATCTTTGAAAGGCTTGATGTTGTAGGGTAGACATCACTTTTGGTTGACACAAAGATCTATTCCTTGGTGAAGCCAACTGATGGTGTATGGCTATGGGTGTGGTGTCATTGGAAGGTCCAGCCACTTGATGACCTCTTCTGAAATTAGGTTGTTTTGATTACCACTGTCGACAATGAAATGAATCGAATCCCCCTTGACCTACATCTGCAAGTGAAAGAGGCATTCCCCTTCCTCTGTTTCTTCTGGTTCTCTTGGAAGAAATTTGGTGGTAGTGATAGTGGCACTAGGTTCAACATCGATAATCCACTTCCCTCCTTTAGGATTTGACTCAGAATCAGAATCGACCTCTGACTCGGAAGCCTTTAGCTCGACCCCGAGGGACTACTTGGAGAGACACTCTTTAGTGTTGTGACAAGGACTTTTATGGTACTCACACCATTCTCTCATGTTCTTCTTCATCTTCTCATTTCCCTTCTTCTGTTGCGGCTTGGACTGGTTGTCCTGAGGGCGACCATCTTGACTTGTTCCCTTGCTATGTGGGTTGGGGATGCCTTTTCCCTTATTCGACTGTGAGGGGTTTGCAGATCCAAACTCTCGCCATTTATGCTCGATCTTGACAGCGTATCTATAATCCATGCTCAATGAGGCGATGTCTAGGAAATCCATTTATGTTTGAATGTATATATGAAAAAAACCACGATATTTTAGGACTAGATCATGCTTAGAGTCTTTGATACCCAATTTGGTGCGTAGGGTATGGAAAATATTGGTGAAATTTGGTACTGTCTGGTCCCTTTCTTGACGTAGGGTGGTCCATCTGGTGTACTGATCCTCGTAGCTTCCAACAGGGTAGTACTGTTATTTAATGGCATCTCAGAAGGAATCCCATGTAGGGGCCACCACAAACATTGTAGATTCCTTCAAGACCCTTTGCTCAGAGTAAGTATCCCACCAGTATTTAACATGGGGAACGACCTTGAGGAGTGAAAAAATGATTTTTTCCCTATCAAAAAAATTGGAACGAAAAATATCCTTCGAGAAGATTCAACCATTTATCTACAACATCAGCATCTTTCAGTCCTTCAAATAATGGAATATCAAAATTTACCTGTACCTTGAAGGGGGTTGCATGGCTACTTGATGAAGATGCTTCTCCCATGGGAAGACATCGAAGGATCTACACGAAGTTTTCCATCATTTTGTTCCTTTGTCGCGCGAGGGCTTCCTCGAGCAACATTTTAATAGGATATCTTGCTCCATCATATATTTTTTTCCCCCCATGGGTTGTTGTTGGGCTCGACGCGACCGATATTGTAATGGATCGATTGGTTCGAGTCCCAACTTCTTGTACCCAGATCTTGTCGGGGACATGCACGGAGAAAAATAAATGAAGAACAGACTGCTCTGATACCACTGATCTAAATTTAGGAGAAGAACAAACTAATTAACAAACCGAATACAATAAGCACAAAGATATGAATAATAACACAAATATCCAATGAACAATATCTTCTATTAAATAATGAAATAAGATGAAACTGTAAAACTACATAACTGAAACACTTTCTCGAATGGTGGTAGCTATCTCTGAGAAGAGATGTGGCTGATATGCACATTTTTCTGAGTAGAATGGATTACAATGGGGCTCCACAGGCCTTTTTGATATTACCCATGAATTCCAAAACCCTAGACATCCAAAAACCTAAGCCTAGAAGTTGAAATGCCAAAAATCATGTGGGCCTTATGGGTAAGTTCGTGTAATTTGGTACCTCAACTTCCCAGGGTCGTAACTTTTTCATATGATCTCCATTTTAGGCGTGTGGTAGCCTGTTGGAAAGGTATTTCATAGAACTACACATCCTTCCACCAAACTCTGACTTTCTCTACAATTTAACTGTGGGGAGCCAACAAACAACGTTTAGGGCCCCAAAATGGACCTAGAAGTACAACAAGATGTGCTGACATGAAAACATACAAAATAAGCAAGTTGGATTAGGCAAGAGGCCACTCGTATCCACCTAGAGGATGTGCGGGGCTTTAGAAAACCCCAAAAGTGTAGAACCAACAATTACAAATAAGTACAAAAGAACGTGCTGAAGAAAAAATGGACACAAGGAGCTAGTTGGAATAGGTGGGTGGCCACCAATATCCATATAGATCACTCGTAGACTCTAAACCTCTCTCCACTAGATAGATCCATCACCTATGTTTCCCCATACTCTGAGGAAATCACCGAGAAGTGTGTGAACTAGTCAATCATTGCATACATATTATCTGCACACTGCACCCTTAGTAAACCTGTGATGCAATCTGTTAATATGCTCTCCCACTCTCATTGAGAAATGGCCAAAGTATGCATCAATCATGTGTGATGAGTGTGCTCCGTCCTGCTATGATGAAAAGTTGTACACTCACCCATATCTTCCAACACATCTGTTAATATTATGGTATCTGCGGGAGGTATTTACCCCCATGTGTGAACCTGACGAGAATAGAAGACTCCAGAAAGAAAGAGAGACCCTAATGAGTTGGCTAATAACCCTAGAAGCCTTGTCGGCTCAAGAAGATAATTTAGATTAGACTATTAGCCTCCAAGAGAAGAAGTCGACCAAAATTAATAATAATATACTGAACATACACATACCCAGAAGGAGAAGTCGGCCCCAACAAACTGGCAGGATTACTATAAATACAGGGTGCCAGTTCTCATTTGATAGCATCTCAGGACTGCAGTTTTCCCAGTTGGTGCGCATTGCAGTTGCAGTTGGTGCGCAGGTTTGGAGGAGGGTTGCAGCTGTAGCTACAACAACAACTAGTTTCAGTATTGGCTTGGATATCTCTTGGCTAGGGTTTGGAACATCTGATCAGTCTTTTGTGATGCGCTATCCTTGGGGATTTATGCGCTACTCTTTGTTTGGCTATCTAGCCTAGGGTTTGCTTCTGGAGAAATTCTCAAGTCAAGGTTAAGGTGCTCGGGGGGAGGCTTCGGCCTGTGGTTGGGTGACGAGGGTATCGTCAATGGTAAAATGAGCACACCATCTTCTATATTCTAACAGGTTATGGGCCCACACCCCTTCAGTCAGCCTAAAACACTGGAAGGAAACATAACCGCTAGACATTGAGCTTGTTGAGGAACTATCGCTAGGGTTACTAGAAGGAGCAGCTTCCAAAAGCATTGTAGCTAGGGTTACCAGCAGAAGCAGTTGCAGAAACCCTAAACCTCCTGTTGAGGCACCTTAAGTGATGATATTGACCTAATCTCTGGATAGATCAATGCACCCTAGCCCAACGCATCTCCTGGTACTCTCAGAAGGCCAAGACGTGAAAGTTGAATTTCTAGTCAAATCTAGGGTTTGACCAAGTCAAGCAAGCCATGATGAACTCTATGAAGTCTGAGAAAAAGCTAGAAGGAGCCTCCAAATTCAGATTATGGAAGACAAGGATTGACCTCATCCTTGCTAAGAATAAAGTGTTGGACATTGTGAAAGGAAAGATCGTGAAGCTAGAGTTTACATAAGGAGAAGAGAAGGAACCGCAGAACGTTGCAGCTATGGAGAAGTTCAAAGATGTTGACATGAATGCCATGAGTATCATAGTGTATTCCATAAAATACCACCTGATACCCTACATCTCCCATCTTGACTCATCAAAGAAGATGTACGATGCCCTAACAAATCTCTTCTCAGTCAGAAATATTGGACAAGTTATGAGTCTGAAGAATGAGCTCCGTGACATGAAGATGAATGATTACGATAGCATAACATCATACTTTGTAAGGATTTCCCAGCTAAGAGATCAACTACAAGCTATTGAAGATATCACTTCAGAAAAGGAATTGGTGAACATAGTACTCAATGGTCTTCCCAAGACATGGGATGCATTTGTCGCAAGCATGAACACAAGGAAGGAGTACCCGACATTTGAAGAACT
>ML788112.1:315695-345238 GCA_009831015.1 Picea engelmannii
AAATACCTCTCTAGCTAGGAGGGAGTGTTAATATTATGGTAGCTGCGGGAGGTATTTACCCCCATGTGTGAACCTGACGAGAATAGAAGACTCCGGAAAGCAAGAGAAACCCTAATGAGTTGGCTAATAACCCTAGAAGCCTTTTCGTCTCAAGAAGATAATTTATATTAGGCTATTAGCCTCCAAGAGAAGAAGTCGGCCAGAATTAATAATAATATATTGAATAGAGGAGAAGTCGGCCCCAACAAACTGGCAGGATTACTATAAATACAGGGCGCCAGTTCTCATTTGACAGCATCTCAGGACTGTAGTTTTCCCAGTTGGTGCGCACTGCAGTTGCAGTTGGTGCGCAGGTTTGGAGGAGGGTTGGAGTTGCAGATGCAGCAGCAACTAGTTTCAGTATTGGCTTGGATATCTCTTGGATAGGGTTTGGAACATCTGATCGGTCTCTTGTGATGCACTATCCTTGGGGATTGATGCACTACTCTTTGTTTGGCTATCTAGCCTAGGGTTTGCTTTCGGATAAATTCTCAGGTCAAGGTTAAGGTGCTCGAAGGGAGGCTTCGGCCTGTGGTTGGGTGACGAGGGTATCGTCAATGGTAAAATGAGCACACCATCTTCTATATTCTAACAACATCATCCTTAAAGACCCTCCATGAAAACCTCTCTTAGGCATGCCTGGATGATGTGAAAGATTATTTTCTCATAGCACTAATTTGCAATGTGCTAATATAATAATCCACCTAACTTCCCCTTGTAAACCATGCAATCATGAGCTGTGTAAACTTGATCGACTCCTCAGATGACCATTCCTCCGAGAAACCAATACTATGCATCCCAAAAGTAAAATACAAAAAAAATGCAGTCCCTAGGTACCCTCTATCATGAATCATACTCAATCGAGGCATCTCAATGAATTTGGAACCTTCCAATCCATGACTATACTCGATCCTGGGTATCGTGTGGAAAAAATGTCTCAAAATATAGAAAAGAACTCCACAACTCTTCTCACAACATCCCCACAATGACACATACTAATCACTGATACAACCTTATCGATCATCATCTAAAGAATTCTATTGCTTCGATGAATTCCAAGATCCCACCACCAAATTGGAAGTCCACCACTCTCTATTCCTACTGAAAACTCTATGAAATGATCCAACAAAGTATGGATATCCTCTTGTTCACTCTGCGCACTAATCATAATGTTAAGATAAAATACCTTTGTCATTGCCACAATTTCACCTATCTCATCCAACTGACTCAGATGAACCTCCTATGTCCTACTGTATATAAAGATGGAATCAAATAACAACAACATATTCCTCTGCCACTGCCCGCAATATTAGAAAGTGACTAGTGGATGGTCAACCCCAAGGGCTTGACTAAGAAATCATAAGGAAGTCTGGAAGAAGACCTGTGAGTATCCTTCTCTATGGTCCTCATCTAATGATATCCCATATGAATATTACTCATCGAGGGATATATGGCTCCTCAAGGCTAACCCATCCACTCACCGATGTTGGGTAACCTCAACTCAATGGTATGATCGAGAAATCTATTGGGAGGCTTCCCTAGTGGAAACACCCCACAAATCCACTGTACACCACTGGGTGATGATGAATACCCATGCATATTGTTACCTATCACTGAGTCATCTGGTACCATCCTGTATCTTGTAGATGCTACTATATCCATCAATATATTGTTGTCGCCTGAGCCTGCATCCCAACGAATGCCCATGTATATCATGTATCTTTCCACCCAATCCATGGATGCATATGATTCCTTGAGGGATGGTCCACAAGGAATATCTTCCATAGCTATGCCTTGAGCCTTTAGTGGGATATCCAAAATAAATGGCTCATGATCCCAACAATACAAAACATGAGTATAGTTAAAACCCTCTGTGTCATACCTCTCCTCAAGCACCTAAAACTATGGATTCTCATTGTGCGAGGTTGTCACAAGAGGATCCTCCCTCAAATGATGAGTGCCACTCATTCCCTCACGTGTCACGACTGCCAAAGATGATGGATTCTCTGCTTCTATCAATTATGAAGAGCGTGCCAAACTCAACTGGTAACAAAACTCCTCAACCTCCATTTCCTAGTCTTCAATGAACTTGAGAGAAAGGTACCTATCCATGAACAACTGCAAGTAATCTGATTTCATTTTCTCTAGTTCTTCTTTGATAATGTATAATTGAGTATTGGTGGCTCCACTTGTAACCTCATTTTGTCTCTCCTCCAATTAAGTTCTCCACATAAGGTCTTCAATGAATCTATGAGTACCATCTTCCCTCGTCAAGACATGCACAACTTGCTCCTCTGTGACCAATAATTGGTTCTCCAAATCATGCAATGTTATTTCATCAACATGGAATGGGATATCACACAAAGGACCAACTGACTTAGTATATGATACCATGCAATGATGGGACTCATGTGGACTATCATCCTCATACAAGATTTCATCCACCAATTTATCCCCTTTGTTGTCTTCATCCACGCATAGCTCTGGCACAATCATGCCTACATCATCATACATGTCATAAATAGGATAAGGTATTGAATCATGTGTAGTTGTTATCATGATTGAAACACCTTCATCATGAGTATCATTCACAGGGAGAGATGTTGGATCCTCAACATTCATTGATTGGAACATTTCCTCATAGTCTTCATAAGTAGGACAAGATGTTTCATCCTCATCTTTTGTTGATTTGAAAACTTCATTAGGGGTATGCCCATCCAACACACTAGTGTCATCGGCCTCATCGGCTAGCTATGATGGTGTATCATAGGCTATTGTTTGGTCTTCCTCTATCCACACATCCTCAATATGGCTATATGCATGCTCCTCTACCCGTCCTTCATTCTCATCTTTCTTCGATTTTTTTCCTATGCTTTTAAAGGAATCCTCATCCAAATCCTTGGGCCAAGTTCCATACTTGATGGTGTAATAGACTTGAAAGGAAAGAGCTACATAGATCTCCTCACCCAATGCTAAATACTCCTGGTAGTAGCAAGACATGTATTTAATTGTTGCTAGCCTCCTCGAAATTTCATCAATGAGTCCCTGATTTGCCTCCATATTTTCTTACCCCTATATAGTCCCTCTTCATTGTTGTTATAAAATTTTTCTATTAGGATGGTATTCTATTTTGGCATTGGTTAATATACCTAATGCCACTATAAGATAATTTTATGACCCTGGGCTTTTTTCAAGTAGTTGATAGACATGCCCAATTCCCACTGTCAAACCATTCTCTATATGTTGTAGCTCATTTTTGATGTTAATATTTTGTCGAACACTTTGTATCCTTCCTCCAAAACCCAATATAGAATCAATTTGTTGTTGTTATATGTATGGGATGCATGTTGGGTTTATCTCATGCAGTTTTTAAGGAATATTTGAGGGTTTCATGCTGCAATTCATGTCCATTTTTGCATGCAAAGTATAATAGTAAGGTACCAACAAAACTAACAAGAAAATTCACTGAACAAAAAATGATGACCACATAGAACCTAGCTTTGACCTGTTACAATGCTAGCAAACAAATGTTTTTCATATTAGCTCCCACAAAGAATATACCCAACAAAAATCAACAAACATATTCCACAGGAGAGAGATGGCTCTGTTGTGAGAAAAATCGTCCCAAATAATTAGAAAAATCGACCTCTTCTTGAGAGATAGTTTCCCACAATAAGTATTTGAACCTCTACATTAATACAACCTCCTTCTAACATCAAATCGACTAAGCTATAGAGGAATACACTCCCAACAATGAGGAAATTGGCTCAACAGTGAAGGGACTTTGCCCAAAGAGTAAAATCAGACCCAAATAATAATGGAACAACCATCACACTCTAGAATATGACCAACAAACAAAACTCAACCATAAAACAATTAATCTGGGTCTCTCTAAGAGAGAATCAATTGCTCTTGCACTACGACTCATCCAAAAGAAGAAACCTTCGCCTAGTTGAGGAAATACACCCCAATAGGTGTTGGGTTTTTATATTCTTTGTAGTGAAAGCCACGGTGGATCAACTGACATTTGAAGTCGAAGGTCGATGTGGTTTGATTGGGAAAAGACAAAATTTTGGTGGATCAACAACAAGTCGAATGTTGAGGTGAGTCCACTGGGTAAATTCGAATTTGGAGGTCGAGGTGTTTTGACATGGTAAATACATATACTACAAGTCAAAGAGGTCAACTAAAAATAAGTCGATAGGCAGGCATGTGGCAACCAACTGAATACTGAATGAAGGCTGACTGGTAGTCGACAGATAATCCGATTTGGTAGTTGACTGTAACATAATCCCAAGATTTGTGGATTTGTAGCCAATGATCTACATGGATCTATAATCTCTTTTGGGTGCTTTTTCTTTAGGATTTTTCCTGTTGTAAATCCTATAAAGAATTTGTGTTGTAAGGATGTAAAGGATAATCAATGACTCTTGAATTTTTATATGATGAATGGCTAATCGCCAAGAGTCTATAATTTAGATGTTGTTGGTCATGTAGATGTAAGCCAAATTGGCTATAGGGTTGTTCTTGTGTAAGAAATAGGGTATGATGTTGATTGTCTTAGATTTTGACCAAGGTTAGACATGTAACCTTTTATTCTGAACGAATAAGAAAATAAGGAGAAGAACACTCAATTAATGTTGGTTTTCTCAGTTTGGGTTTCTAGGGTAAAATCTATGTGTACTGTGTGCTTGCCGTGTCATTTAATTTCTTGATCACATATTTCTTCCTCTCTTCTGCTAGGTTTAGAGTGAAAGTGTGTCTCATTCCCTAACATGTGGTATTAGAGATTGGCCTTAAAACCTTGGATCTGAGCTAAACCCTAGGAACAATAAGAGTTGTAAGTTATAAATCTTTAAAGATTATGCTAAAGATTGTGTTAAATAATGGCTAGTAGCTCAAGAATAGAAATCGAAAAATTCAATGGCCAGAATTTTGAGCTTTGGAAGCTTAAAATTGAATATCTCATTGTAGATCAAGAATAATGGACAACATTATATCCAGGTACCATGCTGACGAAAGAATGGGAGAAACTCAAGAGAAGAGCAAGGAGTATGATTCGACTTTGTCTTGCAGATTTAGTGTTGTTGAATGTCTCAGGTGAAGATTCAACCAAGAAATTGTGGGACAAGTTGGGAATATTGTACCGGTCGAAATACTTGGTAAATAAGATCTTTCTCATAAATAAATAGTATCCTCTATGAATGAATGATGGTAGTTCGGTGACTGAGCATTTAAATTCATTTATCATTATAAGACAAATATCTTCTGTGGATATTAAAATCGACGAGGAGGAAAATTGTATTAGCCTATTATGTTCTTTTCCAGACTCCTGGGATAATTTATTTGTGGATTTAGGGAGTAATACAACCACATTAGCACTAGAAGACATGGTTGCATCTATACTTTCTGAAGAAATGAGAAGACAGAACATGGAAGGATTGACCAAAGATGCTTTAGTGGTGAGAGGTCAACTAATTGACATAGATAAAGGAAAATCATCCTATAGAAATTCTAAGTCAAAGGGTAGATATAAATCCCTAGTTCAGTCGACAAGAATATGCTGGAAATGAGGTAAAGCTGGGAATTACAAAAAGGAATGCAATTCGAAGGCGATGAAAGTTAGTACATGATCCGATGAGAAGTAGTCAACTGAGAGAAAGACGACTCCAGAAAAGGGAGTCGATGTGTACCTAACATCAAAAAATAAAAATTCAGATCAAGATGTTTGGTTGATCAACTCAGGATCATCCTATCATATGAAACCATATATATAATGGTTCTACAGATATGAAAGATATAAAGGAGGAAACATGTTCTTGGGAGACGACTCAACAACCAGAATTGTTAGATGGGGAAGAGTTCGATTGATACTACATGATGGGAGGAGTAGAACCCTTCCAAGTGTGCTACACATTTCGGGTTTGTCAAGAAACTTGATATCTGTTAGTAAGATGAGTGATGTTGGCATGCACACTCTATTTTAGAAGGATTCCTGCGATATGGTCATATGTGCAATGGTCAAAATGAAAAGAGTTTGGATTGGAACCTTATACAAGTTGCTAGGGAGTGTCGACTCGACTGGATGAAAAAAAATATTTTTTTCTGAAGTCGACTCGACTTTGACTCGAATCAACACGACTCGGGCAGAGCTAATTCAAACCGACTCAACAAGTCATCATAAATTCGACCTGACCATGCTATGGCACAAGTGGATGGGACACATTAGAGAAAAAATACTTCAAGCTATGCATAACAAAGGTATGGTCGAAGACTTTCCTGAATGTAATTTTTAAGAACCCAAGAACTAAACACAAAAGCACCACTATATATATAGAAGAACAATATGCAAAATCTCTCTTATTACTATCAAGCCCTTAGGGTAGGGAAACACCATACAATGGATCCTATTATGGAAGGTATCCTCTCATGTTCACTTGCCTCTTCGAAGGGGCATCCTCCTAATGAGCTTCAGCTCCAAATACAACATTTCTCTTCATGTCCCATTACATTGTTTGAATCCCTTTATATAGTGCTACCATCACCTAAGAACATTATAGAGGAGGAATCTTCTAGAATTAGAACCTTCTAAGAAGTCCTCTTACATTTATTATATCTAACTACCCATTTATTATATATAACTACCATAGTGGGCCTTTTTTAATAATATAGTGGACCTAGTCCACCTTACATTGAATGGCCTCCACTATTATCACTATGGGCCCTCTGTCCCCCCCCCACTACCTCTCTGGATACCTTACATTCCATCCCCCTTATGAAAGTTTTGTCTGCAATGCTTGATGTACAGCCATATACCAGAGTCCCATGGATAAGTGTGGACCATAGTGTTGAAGTAGACTAGAGAACTAGGGTCCCATTGAGAAATGGAAGCCACCATGCTGAAGTATTCCAACCTCCATTGTAAACCAGGGTCCCATGTCCAATTGCTCATGTGAACCCAACATGGAAGATCTCGACACCCAATAACCAACTGAAAATGATGCGCCCAATACTGACACCTATCATGTGGATCCAAATAAGAATATTCATCCACATAGTGGGAGATGATCAAAGATGAATCTTGAAGAAAAATACCATTGTAAAATATGCAGGTTGGACGTTGGTAACTAGCTCCTAATGTGAGACATTGTTGTTCTCTATAGAAGGTGGAGTAGAGTCATCAAATAAAATATGGAAGTGGTTGTCATCCCAGAAATGACAACTATCCATATACCAATCATCACAATCGGCCTCAAGATCATACCAAGCATATATTTATTGATTATATTCATCTCTGATGTCTGTCATAATAATTCTCTCCTGCATTCTATCCAATGAATATTGAATACTACAAAAACTATCATTGAGACCGTCTGTGAGGCCATCTACAAAGACATCCAATTTGTCATACAATTGGGATTTGAGTGCTTCAGTAATTTGTAGAATTTCTTTGAGGGTTTGAGAGAAAATAGACATTTGATCACCCTATGAACTCTTCTTTACCGCCGCTATCACAAAAAACCCAAAAAATAGAACAATAAGTTACAACAAAAAATCACGGCTTTTTCCGGAAAAACCCTTAAAAACTGTTGAATTTAAAATGCTCATAAATTCACTTCCCGGACTTCGTTTCGGCTGTTTTGTTTTTCGAAATTGGGTGAAATTGTGAGAGGAACTTATATCTGTAATTTTTTTGGGAAAATTCGGCCTCGATTTGCTACAAAAATAACAAAAAGTGCATCGTCGTCCGCGGAAAAAACCTTGAAAAATTGTAGATTTTAAAACTTCAATATCTTGACTTCCCGAACTCTGTTTCAGATGATTTTTTTTTCAACTTGGGTGTTTTTCTGAGAGTAACTCAGATATACAACCTGTTTCTGCAAATTTTGCATAGAAATATACCAAAATATTCTGGAATATCATGACCCTCTTTTTTCTTCTCCTAAAAACAAAATATGCAAAAATAACAAATATTTTCCCACAATGTTTGCCAAGGAAAGTGCTCTGATACCAATTGTTAAGAACCTAAGAACTAAATACAAAATCACCACAATAGATATAGAAGAACAATATGAAAAATTTGTCTTATTACTATCAAACCCTTAGGGTAGGGAAACACCATACAATGGATCCTATTATGGAAGGGATCCTCTCCTGTTCACTTTCCTCTTCGAGGGGGCATCCTCCCAATGAGCTTCAACTCCAAATACGATATTTCTCTTCATGTCCCATTACATTGTTTGAATCTCTTTATTTGTGATACCATCACCTAAGAAAATTCTAGAGGAGGAATATTCTAGAAGTAGAACCTTCTAAGAAGTCCTCTTACATTTATTATATCTAACTACCCATTTATTATATCTAACTACCATAATAGGCCTTATTTAATAATATAGTGGATATAGTCCACCTTACATTGAATGGCCTCCACTATTATCACTATGGGCCCTTTGGGGCCCCCCATTACCTCTCTGGCTAGAAGTCAACTTTTTTGAACATTGTATATATGGAAAACATAGTTGGGTGAGGTTCCCATTTGGAGTGAGAAGGGAAAATGGGATTCTAGAGCTAGGTCATAGTGATGTGTTTGGCCCTATTACAATGCCTTCACTTGGTGGATACATGTATTATGTCTCCTTCATAGATGATTTTTCCAGGAAGACATGGATATATTTCCTGAGGAAGAAATCATAGGTTTTCGAGAAATTCAAAGAGTTTAAGGTGCAGAGAAATGACAATGATGGTGAATTACGTGGAAAATAATTTGATTAGTTCTGCAAGCAGTGTGACATAGTATTCCAAACTACCACACAATATACCCCACAAAAAATGGAGTTTCGAATAGAATGAACAAAACATTGATGGAAAAGGTAATGAGCATGCTCAATGGTGCTAGGCTCGCACAAGAATTCTGGGCGGAGGAAGTCGACACTGCAAAATATCTATTGAATATGTCTCCTTCGTCAATGCTAGTCGACATGAATCCACATGAGGTATGGTCAGGTAAGAAGCCTTCAGTTTCACATCTCAAAGTATTTGGATATGATGTATTTGTGTATGTTCCCAAGGAAAAGAGGAGAAAGTTGGACAATTAGAAGATAGTCAAATGTATTTTCATTGTATACACAGAAGGAATGAACGGATATAAGCTCTGGGATTTCGCATCAAGGAAAACAATGTACAATTGAGATGCGGGCTTTAGAGAATTCAGAAGTAAGTCAGAGCTTCAGGAAATTGTTCAGACCGAGAATAATCCTAAGACAATGCGGTTTGAGCTAAATTTACGAAGAAGATGATTCAAATGAGTTGACTGAATCAAAGGAAGAGGTGGAAGAACTGACCATGGTTGTAAGGAGGTCAGAAAGAGTAAGAAAACTAGTCGACATGTATAGTGCACCCAAATTCCGTTCTATATTCTTATTAACTGCCACCGACAATGATCCCAAGTCAGTCAGGGAGGCAGTCAACTCAACAAAGGGAAAACTCTGGAAGGACACCATGGTTGAAGAGATGGAATCCTTGCACAAGAATGAGACATGGGACTTAGTCAAGTTTCCTAGTGGTAGAAATCATGTCCGTAGTAAATGGGTATTCAAGAAGAAAATGAATGCATCAGGTCAAGTTGAGAAATTCAAAGCTTGATTGGTAGCGAAAGAATATTCCCATTCCAAGGAGTCGACTTTAGTGAGAGTTCTTCCCCTAATGAAAAATTAAATTCCATTAGAGTACTAATGTCTATGGCTGTAAAATTTAATTTGGAAATAGAACAAATGGATGTGAAGATAACGTTCCTACATGGGGACCTGAAAGAAGAAATATACATGAAACAACCTAAAGGATGTGTAGTAAATGGAAATAAATATTTGGTGTGTAAACTGAAAAGATCTCTTTATGGTCTAAAGAAATCACCAAGGATGTGTTACCAAAAGTTTGACACATACATCCTTAGTTTGGTATTTATGAGAAGCAAAGATGATCACTACATATATTACAAAGAAGAAGGTCAGTGTTTCATATATGTAGATTTGTATGTCAATGACATGTTGTTGATTGGAAACAACATGGACACAATAAAGGAGGTGAAGAAACATCTATCCTCCAAGTTCGACATGAAGGATATCCGTGCAACTAAATTAATTATGGGAATGTATATTAAGAGAGATAGAGAAACTAGAAAGCTCTGGTTGAACTAGATGAAGTATATTGAAATAATATTGAAACGTTTCAACATGTAGGATTGAAAAACTGTGAAGGTGCCTATTATCCCCTAGCTTATGGATAACTAAGGAAATCATGTCTTGAGGCCCACCTGTCCTAGACATGGAGTACTAAGACCCAATTGACTTAATCATGGCCCCAAAGGGCCCCTCTTTTCTTCAGTGTAGTCCACATATCACCAACAACAGTATCCATCACACCAGCTTGGTCCTGAAGTAGAAATGAGTCTTTCTCCATGAGGTAATGATTCCAGGTATCATGGTATGTATCACTCTGATTTTTGAAGCACTTGAACATGTATTATTTGAATACTTACTTATTTCATGACGTTTACTTGGAAATTATGTTCTTTGTCTTGTTCAAACCTGGAAGGGTGACAAAATTCCCTAGTAAGTTGATTTCCCTTTAGGATGGGTTGCTACTGGGTGGATCTTTGAAGAGTCATGATATGTTCCCTCCATACTTACCACTTTCCATATTTACTCATTCCATCTCCCCTTTCCTTTTTGGGCATTGGGATTGGCTACACTATGAAGGGTTGTACCTTACCTCGTGGGAAGAAGGGGCTAAAGGAATAGAGGGTAAAAGTAGTTGGAAAGAGTCAAAAACTAGTTTTTAAACCTTTGAGATGCTTCACCCAGGGATCCCTGAGAGAGAATTGAAAATTTTCTTAGTAAGAAAATGGGACCCACAAGATAACATAAACACTCAAGGTACTATTTGATGGATAGGATATCTTATCATGAGTCGACATATTATGACCATGGGAATGTAACAATATGACATTACCACCCATCTAGTCACCAAACCAAGGTAGTGGCTCTTGGTGGAATAACCAAGAGAAAGGGGGTCTCATTACGATCCAACATTCTCATTTTTGTAAAATGTTTGTGGATAACGCTGTCACCTCTGGTCATTAAGCTAGGATAGTGGCCCTCAACTATTCCCTTGAAGCACAAGAACAAAATATCAAAAGATCAAAATAAATAAAGCTAATAATAAAAGGAAATGAATGGGATAGGAAACAATTTCATCCATGACAAGGTGCAACTCACCCTCCACAAAGGCACCCACAGGTAAGACTCTACATTTCCCTGTTATCACATGCACCCCATGCCACCTCATAGACTTACATGACTTGGAGTAGATTCCATTTGGGAAACACCCCAAAATTAAAAGAGGTTAGCCCCATAGGACACCCTAAGGCCTTCTCAAAAACTAACTTGTCAAATTGCATAATGTTTTTGAGCATTTGTTTGGGGTTAAAGGGGGTTTGATGCACATGTTTGGGTAATTTAATTATTGGATGTGATTTACATGCTATAATTCTTGTGACTTATGAACCCCTAGAGGGTGTACTTGTTGTTTCTGCAAGACCTTTCCTGGTGGACATGTACACATGAGGTACTGCTTAGCTCAGACTTTCATGGGGGCTCAAATCCCACATATGGATGCTGAAACCCCAGCTAGGGGTAAGAATATATTGAAGGCTTGCACTAGATGAAGGTAGGACATTGCCTTTGGAGGCACCGTGGAAGACCTAGACCTAAGGTCTCATGCTCCTCCCACCTGAACGTTGGCCTTAAGAGGCCTTGGCCGTCAGCTCTGAATCCCTAGATGTCACTTGTTAGCTAGGGTTTTCACCTTGGAGGCATTCATGAGGCTATTGGTACGTATGGGAAAATTTAAGGCCTTTGCAGGCCTAGTGTTTCATCTCCTTTTCCCAACATCACACACTTGAGGCCCAATGTCACCCTAGGAGGGCATGATGTCACCTTTGGATTCCTATTTAGATGAAAATTGAATCTATTTTGGTAAAAATGTAATTTTTTAGTAAATTGGCCAGGTCGACCCTAATATTTTGACCTAAAATAATTAACGGTCAAATTTTGGTATAAATAAACATTAAGTGACATTCATTTTCATTATAAATCTCACTTGGGAGAGTGGAGGCCTAGAATTTTATCCCTACTAAGGGTTATTGGCTGAAATAAGGAGGTAGATACTCTTTTAAAGCTTGTTTTTGGCACTTGGACAAATTTTATGAAGTTTTGTGGCAATGTTGCATGGTTTTACATGATTATTCTTGGTGCAAGTAAGTAGATTTTTACTTTGTCATTGTAAATGGTTATGGTAATGGATTTATTTCTCATACAAGACTATGAAATCATATGTCTTAATTAATGCTTGAAGTAAGAAACTTAAAGTGCTAACTTTATTTATTTTCATTTGCCTAGCTTTATTGAATTGATCTAGTAACTAGTGAAACCTTAGGGCCCTCAAGTGCTATCTCTCTAGAAGTTTACACTTAGTTATTGTGAAAAGTAATTTTCATCCATAAAAATCCAAGAAGAAGGAGGTGCTAGGGCCTAGAAGTTCCTACACCCTAGCTTCCTCACTTCTTAAGTTCAAACCTAGGAGGACTTAAGTTGCTACTCCTCCTAGGTCTTTCTCCCTCTTGGATTATGTGTAAAATCACTTGTTAGAAGCCTTGAAGGAAGCCACCTAATTGAGTCCACTACCCTTATAAAGGCACTAGTCAAACCTCACTCTTTGACAAGTATCTTCAAACTCAAACTCCAAACCGTTTCCTACTTGATTACCCTACTAACTTTAACTAGTTAACTAACCTAGCTTAGAGATACTAAAAACCACTTAATTACTGCTGATAATTCACTGTTACAACCATTTTTTGTAGTCTATATCATCCTACCAACCACCTTATAACAAACCATAATATATACAAGGCAAGTTACTATCAATATATGCTCAAGTGTTTGTTCAATTGCCTTAGCAGAGTACATTTCTGAAGCTTGTCTACTACTGTCATTACTTCTATTTCACTGCTGTTACATTTAACTTAGACAACCTGTTTAAATCCAATTGTTGGTTCCTATATTTAGATAACTCACATAAATACAAAGTATTATCATTTATGCTTTAAATGCTTGTTCACATTGTCCGCACAAGTGTGTTCTTGTTGATATAAATTTTCATTTGTTATCATTTACTTATCGCTATCATCTACTTGTCATTTGATGCATACATAGAAAAACAACATATATTCACAAGTTTACTGTCTTGTTGAAGCATAATTATCATTTGTTATTTCCTTTAAACTTGTTTTTGTATTGGTAAGGGGCATGTAGACTTTAAATTTCTTTTTCTTCATCCTTCAAGGACTTAAACTTGAATAGAGTGACCTAGAGAGAGGGGTAGTTTACTTATAATTTCTTTCCCTTCATCAACTCACTAGGTCTAGGGACATCTCCCTTGGAGAAGGTTTTTCCTCCTAAATAGAAAAGGGTATCTCATTGGTTGACAGTGATAGGATTACCCTCATGTTACACCAATCTCAACCTACTTGCCTTTAGGCTTTGGAAAAGTACAGATTGTGCGATAACAATTCCAATTCTTGTGGGAGAAAGGATAAATGTTGAACAATGTCCAAAGAAACATGAGAAAATAGAGGACATGACACATGTTCCATATGCAAGTTTTTTTAGTATTCTAATGTATATGATGGTCTGCATTTGACCAAACATTTCCCATGTAGTGGTAGTGTTGAGAAGATACATATCGATGCCTGGGAAGAAGCACTGGACAACTGTGAAGAGAGTATTCAGGTATTTGTGTGGCACAAAAGACTATGCTATATGATATCAAGGAAAACCTGGAGGTTACAATGAATCAAAAGTACATGGCCTTTTCGATGCTGAATGGGCTGGTGATCCGGATCGACGGAGGTCGACTAGTGAATATTTCTTCAAGATGTTCGATGGAGCAATTATATGGATGCGTGAGTGATAGGAAGTCATAGCCTTGTGAACAATAGAAGCTGAATATATGGCATCCACTCATGGAAGAAAAGAAGAAATATGGATGCAAACACCATGTTCAGGAATCAGGTTTGAGAAGAGAGCTATGAAGATAAATTGTGATAGTCAAAGCACAATATTTTTGGCAAAGAACCTAACTTATGATTCAAATACTAAGCACATTGATGTACAATACCATTTTCTGAGAGACATGGTGGAAATGAACAAGGTCCTGTTGGACAAATTAGACATGTTGGAAAACATAACAGACTCATTGACCAAGTCTATGAGTTCTGTGGAGTTATCTTGGTGCAAAGAGGCAATGGGCATCACTTCCCTGGGTCTATGAATGAAAGTTAAAAGGTCTCCTAGTTTTAGAAAATAATACAACAAGTGGGAGAATGGTGGGTTGTTATATTATTTGAAATGAAAGTTGAGGTGGATCGAATGACAATCAAAGTTGAAGGTTGAGGTGGTTCGACTGGGTAAATATGAAGTCAAGGTGGATTGACAATAAGTCAAAGGTCGAGGTTAGTCAACTGGGTAAAGTCGAAGTCAGAGGTCAAGGTGGTTCTACATGGTAAATACATCAAAAACAAGTAGAAGAGGTCAACCAACAAGAGGTTGACAGGAGGGCATGTGGCAACCGACTGAAGATCAAATGAAGGCCAACTAGTAGTTGACGGGTAATCCGACTTGGTAGTCGGTTGTAATAGAATCCTGAGATTTGCGTGATTTGTAGCTAATGATCTTCATGGATCTCTAACCATTTTTGGGTGCCTTTTATTTAGGATTTTTCCTACTGTAAATCCTACAAAGAAGGCGTTTTGTAAGGCTATAAAGGATAATCAATGAATATTGAATCTTTAGATGATGAATGGATAATTGCAAATAGTCTGTAATTTAGAGGTTGTTGGTCATGTAGATGTAAGCCGAATTGGCTACAAGGTTGTTCTTGTGTAAGAAAGAGGGTATGATGTCGATTGTGTCTTAGGTGTGGACCAAGGTTAGACATGTAATATTTTATTTTGAATGAATAAGACAACAAGGAGCAGAACACTCAAGGAATGTTGGTTTTCCCGGTTTGGGTTTCTAGGGTAAAATCAATGTGTATTGTGTGCTTGTTGTTTCATTTAATTTCTTGATTAAATAATTCTTCCTCAATTTTGCTAGGTTTAGCATGGAAGTGTGTCTCATTTCCTAAAAATAGGAGGAGGTTTGGCCTCAAGGGGGTATGAAGTCATCCCAAGATGAACTCGACCTCAATACAAAGAAACTTGGCCCTTCTTCAATTAAACTCGACCCATACCATCTGAATACGACCCCAAAATTGTAACTAAACCCAACACATCAAATTCAACCCCCATTAACTATGGAAATCACCCCCAAAGGGTGATATTCGATCCCATTTGTAGAAAACTCGACCAACAATACAAGAGACACGACCACCGACTTATATCAACCCTCCAAGCAAGGAAACTCAACATCTGCAATAATAAATTTGGCCCATTGAAGGAGATTCAACCCTTTCTCTAACATAGCTTGGATTTGGTATCATTGTTTCCCGTCAAGATAGAAATATCTCTATCTCTGATACCACTATAATATCCCCATATAGTTAGGCTGGTATATCCTTCTGTGCAATAAATTTTCTTTATTCTCTAAACTAGTCGACAAATTTTTACAAACAATTTGCATGTATTCTCACAATGGATATTTCATCAAAAATATTGCATTCAATACAAATACACCAGAAATTGAAGAGAAAATATGTGGTATTTTATTATGAATGGAATTTGGAACACGACAAGAATAAGTCTCTACTTGCTGCTATAACAACTGTAATACATCAATGAAAACACACAATATGAAGCCAAAAAAACCTGGAATCGTACCATGACCTCCTCAATGGATGAGATAAAACCCTCCAAGTGCCACAACCTCTCCAAAAAAATCGCTACAACCCAAAATTGAAGTCAAATCAAAATATGGAGCTCCAGTGAATATCTAGGATTGATCCTCTTCCTTGTCTAGCTAGGGTGGATATTTCACCACTGAAACTAAACTACAATTGAAGAGTTTTTCCAAAACCCTAACGAAAACCTTGGCTCCAAAATCACTCCAAAGAGATCAATCCAAAAGCATAATCCAAAGTGAAGTGCTACCCCTCCTTTTATTCTTCCTCCTTTCCCTTCCAAAACTTTCCCTTTTTTACTAAATCAACATGACCTTTATCCCCCTCTTTACTTTTACTAATGTCTAAGTGACAATTAATCTAATAGTTACTTTATTACCTTTTTACTTAATGTAACTTTAGAAATATAACATATCCTAGCTAAGTGACATTAAATAAACCCCGTGAATCCCCTTTTCTTCACTGACAAGCCTCATAATTCATCTCCAACTATAGAACAGGGGAACACAAAAATGAGGACATTATAGTTAAATAATTCATAAATAAAAAAAATTATTAAATAAAAGGAGTTTATATTTGGATTATCCTCATATATTAAAATAAATTGTGTTTAAATACAATTAAATTAATCATAAACAAAAATGGAAAATACAATTTGGTTTAACCAAATTCTTTATGGAGATTAGGTTCACATTACATTCTCTAAGCCCTAAAAATTTGTAAGTTGTATAAAATTTGAATATTATCTTGGTCGATATATTTAGTTTACTAATAGAATTTGGATTTCACATTGTTTAAAGATTTTTTATTTGACACTTAAAATTTGAAATAATCTTACCTAAAAATTATGTAAAAAGGGTTTGGATTTCTCAAAATTAATCAAGTCATTCATAAGAAAATAAATTAATAGAAAATTATCTAGAAACAATTTTTCTTCTATTTGAAATTTACTTTGGATATTAAGCTCCTCCCACATATACACCTTGTTCCATATATTATTTTGCATATGGAAATTTGGCCATTCCAATGGAGCAATAGAACACACCCTTGAAA
Source organism: Picea engelmannii (assembly GCA_009831015.1). Classification (NCBI taxonomy): domain Eukaryota; kingdom Viridiplantae; phylum Streptophyta; class Pinopsida; order Pinales; family Pinaceae; genus Picea; species Picea engelmannii. Next base: position 332,739 of record ML788112.1, read on the forward strand.
TTTAAACAATCTCTTTTGCAGCTAGTACCTATAACCCCCATAACCCGAAATATTTGATATTTCATTTTTTCCTTCTTCCAACCCATCGAGCATTTTTTTGGAATTTTTCTTTGCAAACTTGAGTTTCTCCCAAGTATGTTTTGGCACCTGAGGTCATGTGGCACTATCTTTCCTAGGGTACAAGGGCTTGACCAACCTACACCTATGTTGGCACCCAAAGTTTTGGGTGAATATCACATGCGTACACAAAAAAAGTTGTGCGCTCCTATTCAAGTTTTGTGTGCACTCACGTAGTTGCATGAAGGGTGACAAGAGACATGCACGTCAAATCATATTTTATTATTGCACGTTAGTTTGAGTTATACCAATGTGCACTATTCCAAGTTTTGTGATGCACACAAGAAATCAAGAAGACATCGCATGCATGTCAAAATTAAGAAAAAGAATCTTTGGGAAATATCCTTGAATGATAACTACAAGTATCATAAGGGAACGTGGAGAAGAAAGGCAACAAGATAGAAAGGTAGTTTATATTTCCATGATTCCAAAGAGGTGACATGGAGTGCATGCATGTGACAAAAGCATGTGGGATTGGAATCCAGAGGAACGGGTGGGGTAGAAATTAAAGTGATATAGCACTAGAGCCAAGAAGCAGATAAAAGGGAGCAACGTCAATAGACGGAGAGTTATCCCATTAGTTAGTTGGTTGCTATGGTGATAGTTGTATTGGTACTATTGAGCTAACTTTGAGACTATGGTTTTGTAAGTCTGAGTTTGACATATTTGTAGGGTTTGAAGGAATGTATATGGCACTATGTAATGTAACCATGAGGAAATGCATAGAAGAGTAGGGATCTGTTGTTGTTAAGGAAGGAATTGCTTAATGTGTATTTGTGAATGGTTGAATGAAGATAATAAACATGCACTATTTATGGTATGATTCCATGTTAGGGTCTAACCCCTCACGTAGATAGAATAATATATTTTCCATTTAATAAAGGTCGACATTAGTTAATAAGGCCTAAAATATTTTCCATGTAATAAAGGCCGACATTAGTTAGTAAGGCATATTTAATAAATGTGAACAAGTCAATGTAAGAAGAGATAATATAATCTTATGCTTCTAGAAAGATCTTCCTTTAGAATGTTCTTTAGAAGATAGAATTAGTATAAGTAAGAGGAGGAGGCATGGGAAAGATTGTCTTGAGAATTATTTAATAGAGCTCTGCTCTGTTGGAGGGTTCCCCCTCAAAGAGACAAGTGAACATTTATTTCATTGAATAAAGGTATTATTTCTGGTGTTGCTCTTCTCATATTTTGTTGTTCCATTGATATATACTAATATTCATGTTTCTACATATTATATTACTTTTGATACCTTAGAAGTGGTATCAAAGCACTTTCCTTGGAAGGAATTGTGGGTTCAATTTTTTTTCTAGGGTAGAGACGTGTACTGCTAGCATCTTAAAATCCCAAAGATCTATCACTCAGCGGGGAAAATTTCTATGGGGAATAATACATGCAGGAGATACAGATGGTCTCATAGAGTTTCCTAGAAACCAAAGTTTCACCCCTTTTGGAAACCTCTGTAACCCATGTTGGTACCTCTCGAGTAGAACCACATCAGACAAAATCTGTACATGACCATCACTCCCACATACTAGTAGGTATATCGATAGTCCCTTAGGTATCTTGAAACCAACCCTAGATGAACCAATTGTCCGCGTGACTACTATAGTGCCACTGAGAACAATTCTTGAGAATATACTCTCTAGTACCTAGGTAATTGGGTAGTATGACTAAAGGTACAGTTAAGCCTCCTTAGTTGGTGCCCTGAGATATTGGGCCGAGTATTACTATTTGACCCCACATGTATATCAAAAAGCTATAGCACAAGTCAAACCCTTGTCCATAGGCACCCTACAAACCATAACTTGGGGGGAACATACCAAAAAAGGAACATAAAGGATATTTTGTCCACACAACCTCCTCTTGTATTCTGATTGCTAAATTTCTACACATATTTTCTATTAAGAAATTGGAAATTTTGACACTGCAGTATTATTTAGGCATGAGTATAACTCCACAAGAGTAAAAAAAAAGAGTGGGTTCTATTAGCACTAGAAGTCACACCTAGACTACTATAGGTGTAAGCCTAATACCCATCATAATGTGAAGGATAAATGTTTATAAAAGGTGGAAAATGGATGGAAAACACAATTAAATATGTTAATCACATATTTGTCCATGTAATATACACCATGAAACAAGGCCTTGAATAGCTTCAAATCAGGTTTTAAGAGATAACAAGGAAAATGGAAGACTTAACAAGGAAAATGTAATATGTATATCATTTACAACAGGTAACACTGACACACATATGAAGAAAACTCTTTGAAATAAGAACCTCTTACAATCAAAGAGAAAATACTATGATACACTTGCATACAATATAACAATACATCCTTTATTGCAATAAAGAAACAATCAACCAGATGAATCATTCAACACAGACTGATACCAAAGTACGATAACAAAAGATGATAAAAATAAACAAGACTTATTTCCACCATTAAAAGTATCTTGGATCTGGTCCATACATTAGGAGAAAAACTCTGTTACAAAGACAATATCAAAATAGGAGTTTTTCTTTCACACCATTCAAACCCTCCTTAGTATTACAATGTCCTTTAAATAACTAAAACTAAAAATTCCATCTTTACAATTCTTCCCTCAAGTTCCTCATAAGATCCACATGCCTAAGGGAAGTGTGGAAATAGGTGTACAACATAAAAGAAACAAACTGCTACTTTAAAGGAGGATGTTGGCAACATATGCAACATTCTTTAATAGTTGATGATGTGTCCATAAGAGTGCATCTTCTTGAGGCAGGTTTCCTCCCAAAGCACAACTGACCTTCAGAGTACTGGTACAAATCCATTTTGATAGTTGGCAGCTCCCTTTCCCTCAAAATCTCCAAAAAGCTGAGTTTGCAACGTAGCGCTGCAAACTGTCATGAAATAGCCAGTTCGCAGCGCCAATGATTCCAAGCACTGTGAACTTTCCTGTAGCGGCCCATTTCACTTTTCCCAAAGTTTCAACACCTCAAAAATTACACCAGGTGTCCAGATATGTTGCAAAAATTTATTATCTTGATATATAACTGGAGGAAAAACACCAAAACTGCTAGTTATGGTTCAAAACTCATAGCCATCACCAAAATGTTGTCAATGCATATAACAAAAACTTTGACAAAAATTGATGCTAGTTTTGGAAGATCAATGTATTTATATTTTTGTCCTAGAGCTTCTTTTGGTAGCCACCTTGGCCAACATGTCTAAGTTTCTATTTTCCAATTCTTCTTTCAAAGGTTGTAGCTCTGCCTTCAATTTCCTGATTTTAGCTTGATGGGTTATGTTTTGCCTGCAGAGATTCTTGAGATGCCTATTGAGGGGAAAAAATATTTTAGTCAAGAACCTTGACTTGTCAATGGTCTCTTCATACATGTCCAACATTTCCTTAAGCTTCTTCCTGGAATTCAAGTCTTCTTTCTTTATCTTATCAGTTTCATCTCTTGCTTCCTTGAGCTGCCTCTTGAGCCTTTTGAAGGTGGGGTTGCTTTCATGCTGAGGAGTAGTGATTTCAATAACTTCTATAGGATGCTTAGAAGACTGAGATTTTCCTTTTTGTTGGGTTGAAGTCTCTACTGTATCATCCTTCACAAGGACATGCTGCTTGGTTGTTGCCCTAGTAAAAGGCCTTCTAGGTTTAACCTTGTCTGTAGCAATGGGTGGGAATTTTTTTTTTTTTTTCCTTTCAATCCTATTGGTTTTCTTGAAGGAATATCCATAGGGATATGATCTACCATTGGTGATTTTTATTTGCTGAAACATAGTTTCAACAACATAAATATCAGTTTGCAGCGCTAATGATGTATGAAAATTTTAAGCTAGGTTCTAAAAATGATTGAACATACACCTCAGGTTTGATAGGAGTATCATTCAATTGGTTAAGAATACACTTCAAAATGATGCAGAAAATTAGGGTTTCAACAATTCTGGAACATAGGGTTTGTAGTGTGCACTAGTGATGCAGAGTCAGATAAACCAGTTCGCAGCGCTGAGGTATTCAGAGGGACCTGTGAATTATTTGTAGTGGAAAAGATACATTAATGTCAAGGTAACAATTTGGACCAGTGAGAAGAATTCAAGGCACAATGGAAATGGATTTGAAGGTTGGTAGCAAAAGATTTTGAACAGTTCGTAGTGCCAATAGATAGAGTAGCATACACCCTTCTTTCAATCTTTGAACATCATGGAGATCATCAAGGAGTACTTGATACACCTGGGTTTGATGCCGATGATTGTGAATTTGATTTGATATATCAACAAGTCATCCAAACTCAATGATCTTCTTCAGCCACTCTGCAGCGCCAGTTCGTAGTGCCAAGTTTGCAGTGCCAAGTTCAAAATCAAATAACGCACTTCAAGGAAAGTGTTAGACATTTTGTGACATAATCCTTGAAAATATAATTAAATGAAGGCACAGAAAACCATAAAATCCCCTTTGACACGTTTCTTAACTGCAATGATGACAAATGAATGCATGAGGTACTCATAAGTACATTGCGAACTCTTGTGGTGAGTTGGCAACAAACACCTCTGACTTTTGACTTGACATCTAAACGGTCAGATGGTGAGAAAGGAGAACTTGTGTACAACTTGGAGGAATGACATGCCATGGTGATGATTTTGAGATCAAAAGTGTGACACATAAGGACCATTAACCTTGTCACAATGATTAATCTTATGACAAAAAGGCTCTAAAACAAGGCTAAACATAACTTTGTTTATACAAATCAAAATTTGAGTTATGACCACAAAAATAAGACCTAAAACCTAAGACTTATAAAACCCTATGACTAAAAAACAAAACCAAATTTATTTTTGACCCCCTACAATTCTGTGCTTACAGGTTCTTCCCACACCCTTCTTTGAGACCTATCTCATTAGATTCACTTTTTCACCATGATTGTTGTGATACCTATCATTTTTAACATTTTTTTTTCTATCTTGTGGACCCATACCCTTTCCAACACCCTTATTTCCCACTTATCTCATTGGATTCCTCTCGTCGCCCTAATCATAGTGGTATATATCACTTATCTTCCTTTTTGTCCATGGACCACCGCTCATCCCATCATGGATCCCACCCACCAAGTAGAGACCAATCAAAACTTGAGCACTAACCTTACTTCCCTTCAGGAAAAAGTGCATAATGACATTCCTATCATTCATGCCCAAATGGACCACATCCAAGAACAACTCAGTAACCAAATTGCAGAAGTCAATTCCACTTTCCAACAATTCATGAGAAAATTTTATTTCCCTTCCTCCTTTGGCCCACCTTTATATACTAAAGGTGTTGACTCCAACCAACCTATGCAGTCTCATTCCAACTCCCTACCGCATGACTCCTGTCTTCCCCGAGTCGAGGTGATCAAATTTGATGGATCTGATCCATAAGCCTAGGTTAATTAAATGGAACACTATTTCTCCCTCCATGGAATTACTGATGAGTTGACCAAGCTTCGTTACAAAATTCTCTATTTGTATCCTGAATGATGATAATGGTGGCAATGGAACATAAATGCATTCCAAGGGTATGTTTCTTGGAAGCAATGTGTTATTGAGTTGTATGATCAATTTTACACATACAACCACCATTTAGGATGTCTAACCAAGTTGAAACAGTCTGGCAGAGTGGAATATTTTAGCTCTACCTTTGAGCACTTGGTTTTTTGCATGGAGGGAATGAAATATGCCTTCTTTCGAGAATCATTTATTAGTGGCCTCAAGGATCAAATACGATCCCAGGTCATCATAGTTCTCCCCCAGACTTGGTTGGAAGAAACTAAACGTGCCAATGAGGCACAACAAGTCATATTTTCCCAGGGAAGAAAACCCACTTTTGTTCCCCACCCAAAAACCACAACCCCTTCCCCTTAGGCCCCTTCTATCAAGGTCCAAAAAGTATGATGGGTGGAAATGGATAAATGCAAACTCAAGTGGCTTTGTTACAACTGTGATGATAAATAGTTTCCTAGACATAAGTGTAATGAACATAAAATTTTTATGGCCATTTCAGAAGATGTTTTTGATGAAGAGGTTGAGGTTTCACGTAAATAAGAGATACCCAAAATAGATGATCCTATGCCATCCTATGATCCTCTTGAAGTTGAACCACCGATTTCATTGAATGCTCTCACTAGTGTTTTTTCTCCCCAAACCCTCAAATTGATGTGTTACATTAAGCACAAAGAATTCATCATCCTAGTTGATAGTGGTAGAACTCATAATTTTATTCATCACCGCCTTGCTCAAGAAGTCAATTGCTATATCCGTGTTGTAAAAAATTTTCAAATTATGAATGCCAATGGTGGTTCCATGAAATGTGGGGGGTGTTGTGAACACCTATAAATTGGTCAGTATAACCTACAGTCTAAAATTTTTTCTATTGACATGGGTGGTTGTGACATTGTGCTTGGTGTTGAATGGTTACACACTCTTGACCATATCACCATGGGTTTTAAGGAATTAACCATGAAATTCCACCATTAAGGGAAAAATTATAAATTCCAAGGAATTATAGCAGGGTATTTGGAGATCATCAATTCCCAAAACATTGAAAAAATACTCAAAAAGGTCATTCTAGATTCAAGCAATCCTTTCCCACCATCCCACCATTTTCCAAACTCCCCAGGGCCTTCCCCCTTCCCACAGATATCATGACCATTCCATTCCTTTAATCCTAGGCAGTCGTACTCCCAATGTTCACCCTTATCGTCATCCCTTTACTAAAAGAAATGAAATTGAGAAAATTCTCCAATAATTTTTAGAAACGAGTGTTATCTAGCATCCTAGTACCAACCCCTATTCTATAATGTCCCCAATTTTGGATTCCCCTATTTGGCATTGGAAATGAATCCCATGGCTCGTTAGTGAATAAAAAGGAAGTAAAAAAGGGTTATTTAATGTCACATAGTTAGGATATGCTATGTATTTAAAGTGACATTAATGAAAAAAGTAACTTTAGATTAATAAGTTACTTAACCATTATTAAAGTAAAAGAAAAAGGTGGATAAGCGTCACATTTGATTTAGTCAAAAAGGGGAAAGTTCTAGAAGGCATGGAAAAATGATAAAAGGAGGGGTAGAGCCTCACTTTGGCATTATGATTTGATCTCTCATTTTGGAGTGATCTTGGAGCCATTGTTTCATTAGTGTTTAGAAAAATGCTTCCACCATTGCAACTTAGTTTCGGAGGTGAAATATCTACCCTAGCTAGACAAGAGGGGAATCCATCCAGGATTTCCATTGGAGCTTCAATTTGGGGTTTGTAATTGGTTGTAGTTTTATCAACTCGAGCAGGAGATTGTGAAACTTTTGGAGGAGGACGATCCCAAATTTTGTAGGTACCAGGAGGGTTTCAGTGAAGCTTGTTAGAGACATCCTTACTAGTTGAAGATGAGCGTCCTGTGAGGCCCCGCTAGCCGTCGAACTTTGTCCCGTAAGGATCCCCATAGATTTCATATTACTATCAGGAGGGTTCCGAGGTATCCTCGCTAGTTGGACACTAGCGTCCCATGAGGCACCATTGGTCATCCAACCTTGTCTTACGAGGACCTCTATAAACTAGAACTGTAGAGACACTTAGATGCGGTGGTCAGGTTCCTGCATTCAATATCGGGGTAGATAGAGGTTGTGAACAATAGTTAATGTGGATTTATAGGCATCTTGTCTAGTGTATGACTTATTTATTGTGTGTTTAGGGTATTTGGAAGCTTCCATTTTCAAACAATAGGGTTTACTGTGTGCTTAGGAGGATATTGAAGCTGTTGTTGCAGCCAATAGTAGTTGTGTGTTCCTCTAGATCTAGAGTGTAGATGTTATCACAACCTTGTATTGTTGTCATTTTGGATTTCATTCATAATAAAGATACCATGATTGCTCCTCCCACTCTTTGTGTATCAAATGCATGCAACATGTTTGATTAAATATATATAAGAAGAGTACATGCAAGTTGTTTGTTAAGGTTGCTAGTCAGATTTCATTTTAAGAGCATGGGATAGTAGATTATATGGAGATGGTTATCACAATATTAATGTAAAGTATTTGACAAAATTATATAAAGAAAACTAACATTTTGGACACCAAACATAATATTCTAGCCTAGCCTAGTTGGGTACATTATAGTGGTATCATAGATGGATATAATTCCAGCCTGAGGGGATTTTACAATATGGAGACAAATCAATAACTCATCATAAAATTATTACAAGCCTGTCAAAATTATAAAAAAGTCTAGAGGACTATCAAAATAATTTCACAACATTGTTAGAGCATGCCGAGTTGTTGAAGCCTCTATTTGGGAAAAAGAAGAAGAAAAAGGTGTTTAAATCCGAGGAAGGTTTAGTAGGACCTCAGATTGACCTTTTGAATGAACATGCACCTATTTATAATAGAGATGTGTGCAATGAGGATGATAGGGAAACAATATTTGATACTCCATTAGAGCTGATCTATGAGGGTAATGACATTAACACATGTGATGGACATGTGGAAGAATTTAAATCTAACCATGCCGAGGAAGATCACACAACAACCCATGATACATCATCAGAGCTAACCGAAGAGGCCATGGAAAATAGTGTTTTGGATGTATAATATGAGGATACAACACTTTGTCCAGTTATGATGATTATGAGAAGATGTTCCAATCAACTGATGTTAAGGATTCAACATCTCTCCCTATGTATGATGTTGAGGACGAGGATGGTTCAAGCGAGAATTTCAAACTTCATCTTGTTTATGACATGTATGATGATGCAAACATTATTGTACTAGAATATGACAAATATTGGGAGCTATGTGTGGAGGATGACAATGAAGGGGTTGATTTAGGGGATGAGAGAAAATAAAAAAACTTATATGAGGAAGGTAGTCTACATTGCACGACATCATATAATGAGTCAATTGATCCCTTGGGTGACAGTCCATGCCATGTTGATGAAATGAAATTTCATGATGTTGAGAATCGACTATTGGATAGAGAGGAACAAATTGTGTAGGTGTTGACGAGGGCATATGGTGCTCATAAATTTATTGAATACATTACGTGGAAAACCAAAATGGAAGAGAGGCAAAAGGGAATTGCAGATGGATTCACTAGTACCCAATTGTGAATCATCAAAGAGGTACTAGAGTATATGAAATCCAATTATTTCCAGTTGTTCATGGATAGGGACCTTACTCTTAAGTTCGTTGAAGACAAGGAAATGGAGATTGAGGAGCTTTATTACCAGCTTAGTTTGGCACCCTCTTCATCGTTGACAAAAATAGAGACTCCATCAAATTTGGTAGCAATGACACATGAAGGCGCGAGTGACACTTATGATTTAAGGAAGAAGCCTCTTGTGACGATTCTACACAAGGAGCATTCAGAGTTGCAGGTGTTTGACATATGGGATTTTGACCATGTGCATGTTTTGCATTATAGGGATCATGCACCGTTTATTTTGTCTCAAGGCTTAACTACAGAGGAGGTAGTTGAGAACACTCCTTGTATACCAACCAACAAAGAAGTATATACACCATTTTATTGGGGGATTGAGTATAGAACATACATGGATACATCACTCTGGGATCTAGGTTCAGTTGATATTAGTGGAGTGATTAATAGAGTGGCACATATAGGATATAGGGTGGTACATGATGATACATGGGTGTGAAGTGGTATACAAAAATATACAACTATGTACATGGGTGTGAAGTGGTATACAAAAATATACAACTATGTACATTGGTGTGCAATGGGTTTTTGGAATGATTCCCCCGAGAATACCTACAGATAGGGGCTTCACACATATCATTGAGTTTGGTTCACCTAGGATTGATGAGTAGATGGATGAGCTTCATGAAGAGGTATATTCCTCAGAGATTGATATTCAATTGGGATATAATCAGAGAAGGGACAAAGAGTAGGATAGCTACACGATTTCTCTTAGATGTTATTGATCCAGTTGGATATCAGTGGCCACCCACCTTTTCCAACTGGCTCAAAACAAATTTCTAGCAATTTTGGTAATTTACTATTTTTAGCAGTTTTTAACTTTTGAGGCCATTTTGAGGGCCTAAATGAAGGTTTTTTGGGATAGATATTCTCAATGATAGTAAAAGGCTCTAATTGAGCCCCCAAAATGAATCTCCTCGATGATATGTTTCCAATGAGCTATCGTGCATCCCAAATGAATATCATATGCCAAAGTTACGCCCCTGGGAAGTTGATACATCAAACTACCCAAAACGGGGTCCACAAAACAGTTGGATTTTCATCTCTCGGGGTTAGGGTTTTGGATTTTATTTATGATAAAAAGGCCTTTGGATCCTCATTGTAAAATCATCTTCTTGCAAATAGAGAAGCAGACAGATCTCTTCTCAGAGATACATTTCCACCATTCTAGCGAGTCTTTCACTCTTATTTTTACAGTCTTTGTACATTTTCGCTCATTAATAGAAAACCGTGTATTATTGCATCTCTATGTTTATGGTTGCATCTCTGATACATTTCTATTATATTATTGGATATCTGAGATATCTTTCTACATTGATTTATTATATCTCTGCTCTCATTTCATGTCGAAAATAATCCGGATCAGTTACCTTGAGTTCTTGGTCATACCATTGGGATTGACCAATGCACCTAACATTTCTAGTCTTGCAAGAAGTGGCAGTGGAATTTAGGCTCATTATTTTATGATTCTAGTAGTATTTTCAACAGGACATGGAGGGTTCACCTGAGTCATTTGGGTGAGGAAGGAAGAATTATAGCCATGTAAGAGTTTTTTTATTTGGGCTATGTGGTCAGAGAACATGAGGAGATCCAGTTTGTATTGGATCAATTCACAAATATTTTAGCTGAAAAAGTGGTGGATGGAATTATCCACTATATAGGTTCCACACATGTAGTTCCTGAGCCCACACTCAGGGAGAAAATTATGAGGGATATGTGTGATTCACCTTTGATAGGGAATTCTGGGTACTTGTATAAGTATGAGGCACCATAGGTGACAGGGCTACTTTCTAGGGAGGTGTTTAGACTCCACATATTACTTGAGTACATTGACAGTGATCGAGATAAAATATTTCCCGTGCAGTTTGGTAGGGGCCAAACATATTAGCAAGAACATAGTTGATTCCTAGTACTTGGTTTCCACCAGATGATGGCATACTAGGGACATGGATCATTTTGAATCTGATGGTTACCAATATGACACAACAAAAACTAACAAGTATTGGGAGTAGTGGACTTCCAATTTGGTGGTGGGATATGGGAATTCATCTGAGTGATAGATTGATTTAGATGATCAACACCACCATGATAGTGAGTGGTCTTCTTTATTTCTCAATAGAGGAGAGGTTGAGACTTACTCTATATGGAAGGAAAAACTCGAGGTTGACCATCGATTTGAAAACTTAGACTTCACTGAGACACCCTTGAAAGGGAAGATTTAGGATGGTGGTTTCAATACCTTCAGGGAGATCGGCTTGGGGTTCCAGGAGAGGATGATGCAGATTGTGAGCATTGGTATGATAGTGATGATCAAAGTGGCACAATGTTATCATGGTGGTACCTTTCCAAGATTAGTTTGGGACCCCAAGATTATTTGACAGTTCAATGACTATTATAGACGAGAGCACCGATTTTGACCTTTCAAAGTTTACATTTGGGAATATTAAGAGTGGTTTCTTAGAGGAGTGGTATTCCAAGGAGTTGACCGATTTTATGCAACTTATGATTGCTTGGTTGATCAAGAGGATTCAAGTGGATTCTTGTATTATCACCTTACATACTAGTGCTGTGAGTAGAGGGTGCTTCACACCATACAAGCTAGTTTGGGATGCCGATGACTTTACCATCTACATGGTTTTTGTGTTTGCATGGAGTTAATTTGCGAACGATATGTTGGGAGATTGTCTAGACGATGCTTGGATGATTGCAGTAGGTTTGGGGTGTTGGAGTATTAGGGATTTTCCCTTTGATACTTGGAGACTAGGTGTCATGGATGTCCTATCAGTTTGTGACCACATAGACTTCTCTATGATGTCTGATTTTTGAGTTGGTTTAATTGACTTCACTGACATACATTGGTTGGATATGATCCTTGATAGTGGGAATTATTCTTTGAGGCATTACAACTTGTGGATGTAGGTGGGTAGGATGCAATTTAGGTAGGAGGATCAAATATTTATGATCCGAGTGGTGCAACGACAACATGATGAGTCCTTTATGATGATAGCATGGGACCCTGAGATTTTATGTTGAAAAGTCAACAAGAAACATGTGTCTAATTTAGTTTTCCCTTAATTAAATTAGACAATAAATATTAATCTATTATCTCATTCATAACTGAGTGATTTGGAATTGTAACAGAATTATAAG
>ML788112.1:370762-390562 GCA_009831015.1 Picea engelmannii
TCAGACTGCCCTGTTCTCTGTAGACCTCAACCTCACAAGTGTGCTACAACAGAAGTAAGGCTCAAGGCTCCTGCTCAGATAGAAAGGAACTAAGTGCTTTGGTTTCTGTTAGATAGAGTTAATTGTTTTCTGCATTATTGTTTACATGAAAGAGTGTTAGTACTGAGCCTCTGTTTGAGAGTAAGGGTCCTGTTCTCTGATTGCAAGACAATTGTTCTTTCCCATTGCAGTATTATTTTTGATGTAATCCAGGATTCTTAATTAAGCTTTAAAAGAATTGCAATAGGGGAATTGCTTTCCTGTGATTTAATTCAGAGCTTCAGTTCAAGCAAGAATAATTAGTGTGAATTTCTTTACTACAACACTAAGTGCTTTTGGAATTGAGCATATATAGTGCGTGGCTATCTTTGAAACAAAAGACTTCCCTGGGTTGATAATTTATGTTTCACTTGGTTGTTTGAAATTAATTAAGCAATTATAGTGACCAACAGTGACGTGGAATGCATGTAGGTGACATAAATGTGTGATATTGGAAGTCATAGAAACGAGTGGGGAAGAACTGAAAGTGATAGAGCGCCAGAGCCAAGAAGAAGATACAATAGAGCAATGCCAACAAAAAGAGAGTTAACTTGTTAGTTTGTTGGTTGCTACGGTGATATTTGTATTGGTGGTATTGAGCTCACTCTGAGATTATGGTTTTGTAATGTCTCTAAATGTACGTCCGAGTTTGTGATATATGTAGAGGCTGGAGGAATGCACATGGTGCTATGTAATGGGACCATGAGGAAATTCATAGAAGAGAAGAGCTATGTTTCTTTAAAGAAATGAATTTCTTAATGTTTATATGTGAATGGTTGAATGAAGATAATAGAATTGCACTATTTTTGGACTCTTATGATTTGTTGATACTATGCCAATTGAATGAATTTGTTGTGGTTAAAAATTGTTACTTAGTAAGCAATTTGTTATGGATTGTATGAATTCCAACTTTGATAGAACATTGTACAATTAGTCCTTCATCATCATCGACACAAGACCATATGGTCTCTGTGATCCTCATGGTGTCTCGGGTGAGACCTTGTTCAGTCCTTGGTTTATGATTGATATGTCAATGCCTTGGGGTTTTTGTTGGTCAAATTTGGATGAGCCATGGGTATTCAACCCCATAATGTTAAGAAAGACACACACAAGCATGTATAGAACCAACATCCTACTACAACTAGACCATAACGCTTCACTTAATTTCCACCCATAACTTTTCTTTAAGCTTCAATCTATGAAATGATACTAATTCCTACTCAACCAAGTTCATTCAATAGTAGGCACATGTCCAATCATGGCCTTTACACTACAAGGAAAATACACTCTCGTGGAGGTTTTTGCGGACACCCTATAAAAATATCCCAAAAATCCATTTATAGTGGATGATACTAGCGGAGGTGAGCACGAGGAGGTTTTAGTGGATCATGTTTTTAGACTGGTGCTTTTATAAGTACCTAACGCACCAGTATGTTTTCTACAACAGGCGCATTGGTGCCCTTAAAACTAGCGCATCGTAGTGGGGTTATTTCAAATAAAGAAAAAAATTATCCGGTGCTCTACGGAATAAGGACACACTGGGAAATAATGACGGATCGTAATAACATTATTTTAAAAATCTATGATGTGCAACGTAACATTGGAAGCACCAGGGCGCTATTAGTAGAACGCATTGTCATATGGTTAAACAAAAAACATTTACACAACAACGTAGGATTGTGTCAAAAAATATATACTGATGCACTCTGTTATTCCAGAGTCTGTACTTAAGGCTTAGAAGTACAATGTCTAGGCATCCGAACATGGGTAAAGGGTAGGGAAGAGAGAAACGTCAACCTTCGGCAAGGGAAACTAGGGAAGATTTCTGCATTGGCGTTGTCTAGCTTCCAATTGTTCCTGGATGTTAATATCCTGTTCAATCGCTGCCCATGAACGTTCGAGTTCCACCCGGGTAGTGGCTGTTTTAAGAATGATATCGAAAAGATTTAAGGCAATGTGCGTTTGATTTGATAATACAGGCTCGATGTTGGGCTGTGTTGGTACAGGGACAGTCATGGAGGAACAGTAAAATAAGGAAACCTCAAAGGGAGAATTTAAGTGCTGTCTCAAATTTGGTCATGTAAAGAGAGTTTACGGTTTCAGAAACAAAAAAATGAGGTGAAAATCAAAGGATCTTTCCCGTAACTGGGTTATATCTTAATAAAATTTTATGAGTTGGGGGAAAACGTTTAGCTATCTATCAAGTAAGGCTCCTATCAAGGGAGAATCTCACGTATAAACAGAAGAAGAAAAATGTAAGGAAAATAACCCGATGAAGCATAAAATGTATATAGAATTTTGAAAGTCTTGACTGGTCTTACACCTGCTGATAGCTGGTATAGAGGAAAAACAGTAAACAATTATAGAAAACCAAAATTCATTCGCTATAGTAGAGGTTATACTAAATTATAGCGAAACATTCATCAGATAAGAATATGAAATCAAACGAAATATGAGATACAAGAAAACAAACTCATAACACAGTCGTGACGGAATTGAGAATCTTCAGATTTGCTTTGTATTAACTCTCAAAGTGTAAAAACTCTGTTACAATCGACACAAAAAGGTCCAGCCTCTTTTCTTTCTTTCTATGGTATATTTATATAGTTTTACAATACGATGGAATCTCAATCGTTACAAAAATTTCGGTTATGATAAGGAGGAGAGCAATCGCTCCATTTCTTTTTCTCTGTCTTCACTTGGTGCCAGAAGTTTTTCCTCGCGCATGCTCGGTACAGGTGACACATCTTTCAACTAGCCGAGATATCAGCCTTGACGGTTCTGCTTGACAATTGGCCTCAAAAGAGTAACAATATCGGGCTAATTGCGACAACTTGTCTTCCATCTGTCTGTCTATGATGTCGATAGCGCATAATTGCGTGCTTGGTTTAATCATGCATTTGTCTATTTGGACTATGTCTGCGATAGTCACTTGGGAGATCTCGGTCGAATCTCTTTCCTCATTTTCCTTTAAATCAAGCGAGATTTTTTCCATATTCATTTGAATCAATGCCTCGACATTACCTCCACCATCAATGCCTAGCAGTTTTCCATCTATAGAACTAAAGGCCTCTTCTAAGGAATTCGTTACCCTTTTGGATTGCAGCTTGCCTTCCATGATGCTGTGCTCCCATTCTTTTAATAGAATGTTTCCTCTGGTCTGCTCCGAAATGGTGAACCTGGGAGTACTTCTCGAATCCCTGTTGTTTGTGGCTATCACAACCTCTTGGAAGGCGACCCGTGCTGCTCCAGCTTCCCTTTCTCTAGCAGTTAAATTCTCCAAAACTTAATTAACCAGTAAGAAGCTATCCCGAATCACCTCTACCTTGTTGAGTAAATTTCGTTGGGCCGCAGAGACTCTGCTTCGAATTTCAATCGCCTGGGACTGAAACATCCTGATATTTATTACTTTACTTTCGACGATTTCCACCCTAGCCTGAAGCTATTCGATCAAATATTTTTACTGGCTTGCTTGCATCTGACCATCCTGAACCACCAGATGTGCTTGTTTGAGATTAGTATTGAGCAACTCTATCTCATTTTTATTGGCCAACCTGGCCTGCTCTATTCCTACACTTGCCTGGTCTTTGGCAGCCTCTGCTGCTGTGGCTAGTCTAGCTTCCAGGGTCTTGATGAGGTGATTCTTTCATTTCAGCTGGTTTTTCAAGACCCCGACTGAAAATTGGTTCATTGTGGCATATGCCCCTAATGTCCCAACTATTTCCATGGCAAACTGATCATTCTTCTCGTCCTTCCCATCTGTTATAACTTTGTATTTCTTGGTTGTTGAATTTCCTTCCTGATAGAATTTCCTCTTTGCCACTGCCTTTCTCTTCTTATCGAAAAAGAACTCATTCGAAGGAATCTCTTCTACCCTTATAGGCCTCAACTCTTCATTGAAGATCCACCCTGCGTCAATATTTCCCTGAGTTTACTGCAAGGGGGTAACTGACGTGATAGGTTCTCCGATCTGCTTCGCTGATTTTCCCAGAGTAGTAAACAAACTCTGCTTCTTTGGCGGGTCGGGAGTCTTTATCTCTGCTTTCAAACTCTTAGTTTTCTCTCCCTCTTCCTGGTGTTTTTCTTGATCGGGAGTCGCATCCTTAGAGCCTTCAGCATATTTTTGTTTCACCTCCACCGTACTTGGACTCTCACCCTGCAACACTGCGGGAAGACAACTACATCGATGTTCTTGGAACTTCAGAACATCAGCTCTCTCCTCAGGTGCCAAGGTTTGTATCTGAGCTAGAATCTCAGCATAGGACCTTGCACCTTGGAAAATGTCATATGAGGGTGAATTCTCGTGCTCAAATCTCTTGAGCCCACAACTGGCCAAATGATTTCTCACAACCCTTTGCAGATCGTGCTTCTTGTATTCAATGAGGACCAAATTTAGGTCTTCCAGGGCTGCTGCCTCAGCTTTGGCATGCCCGAAATCTAATAAAGAATATGAATTTAAATGAACAGGAAAAGGTGGCCATACCTTCTTTGAGTATCCCTTAAGCTCCTTTCTTATACCACCAATTACTGTTTATCTAGCAACCTCACGACAAGCCAAATTGTCAGGAATGAGCAATGGAAATGCATGCGGGGGAACAAAAGCACCGAAAACTCTGAGATATGAGAATTCGTCTTCTACATACCAGTCGACTATGTTGCTCAGATTTGTCACTATACTGTCCTAGATCCTGGGTGGTGGGTGACTGAAAATAGTGACATGCAGAGGCACCATCACCCAGTTGAAGATTTCATATACAAAATTTGCCGCTTTGTTTTCCCACAATTTCACATGATAAACATGGATAGGCTCATCTTCTGCTGGGGAAGATAAACTCGGATTAAGTGATTAATTAATTATGTTCATATCCTTATCGTGATTTCGCGAGTCGGGGCTTAGACAGTGTAACTTTTAAAAAAGAAAATGTTGAGTGGTGAATTGCCGACAGAAGGTTACCATGGTTTAGCTTTTACTTTTATCCTTGACACGGGTTACTAAAATAAGGACTTCGTGTTCTCGGCTATTGGGGCTACGACAATAAACTTTTGGATTTGGTGAATGCCGAGGTGCGAAAACCTGATGACGTTTAATCATGGTTTAAGAAAACTTTACTCCCATTACTGCCCTGGGTAAAAATTTAAAATGATTTCGCCATTTCATGGCTCGGGACGTGTGAACTACGTGATTTATAGCATCCAACCTACGAGATCCCGAGGTAGAACAAAAGGGGATTTTTATTTTTTACGAAAGGTAGGAATCGCCTTGAGAGTACAATAATCATCGCTACTTGTGTGATAAAGCTTCAGAGATTCTGAAACCACAGACAGAAACTACGAACACCATCTTTTGATTTCAAGCATTAAAAATGAAATTTGTGACGGGATAGAAAAACAAAGGCGGGTCCAATATAGGCTCCAACTAGGGATCCCGTTTTCTTGTAGAGCGGGAAGAATAGTAGACCAAGTGCCAATATTGGGTGAATGGAGTCAATAGCTTCAATCAGGCGAAAAGATTCTTGAGAACAGGGTATTGAAGGGGAAAGAGACTTCGTTTTTTACCTTGAAAGGATTTTCAAACTCATATATTCTTTTTAAATTTGGCTGTAGTCCCTTTCACGACTTTCCCTTTCCCGTTACTAAATTCAGGTCTTCCTTAAGACAATCAAAACGGTCCTAGGAGACCCAACATATCTTGCGGCTATCAGCTTGCATCAAAAGAATAAGTTTATATGTCTTTAAATCAGGAAGCCCCGCCTGAACTTGGGATGTGGATCAAGTTTTTAAAAAGAATTGGTTACCAGAGTAGAGTGATATTCATGTATAACAACCTTACAGATATCTCAGACATTGCTTCACTGACAGCGAGCCTGTTCAGTACCCTGGTGAATTTATCTGGCCCCTTTTACTGAATTTCCTTTCACCACTTCGAAATATATTTATGCATTTAAATGCTGAGACGAGGGAAATCATTTCTGAATTTCCTTTCATCATCTCTTGGACTAGGTGGGGGCAATCATTTATGAATTTCCTTTCACCACCTGTCTTATAATTTGCTTTTTAGAGCGCGAATATGGGGACAATCAGTTTGTATCAGGGCTGATATCTGTGTAATATTTTGCATTATAGGTCTGTCAACTTACTTTGATTACTTGGAACCAACCTTCCCTTGACCTTCACAACACCTTCGTTCTCAGGGAATAAAGGGAAAATAACTTTCTTAGGGCACTCTATTTGAGCAAGCTTCAATCCTCCGATGTTGTTGAAAAACCTAGGAAAGTTAGGATCACTTTAGGAATCTCTTCGTTTAGCAGGGGATCGAGGAGTTGTGAAGACCCACCTTCTTTCCACAATCTGCTTTGAAGCTCACAAGGTTGAAATGAAAACTCTTATCCCTTCTTATGCGAAACGCAAAGATGCTGACTTTTCAAAAGGTAAACCCGGAGATAAAAGAGGGGTGACATGTAGTGACTTTCAGACTGAGAATACAAAGGTCAAAAAATTCAAAACTTACTCTTGTAGATCCTTTCTTTGGGGGTACTTTACTTCGGCTGACTGTTTTTATTTTGGGTGAATCATTTAATTTGTCTTAGCTTTTTATTAAACAAGGAAACAACTCTGTCATTTATCAATTCAGCTGATATTGCAGTTTGAATGGGGTTACCTCGATTTTCTTTAAAAGTCCTTTAGAACATGTCCTTTAAGAAATCTCATCTATACTTTTTCTTTTCAATTTCTTTGCACAATATCAAATTTCTTGGGTATCCCCTGTTTAAGCCGCTTTATTTCTGACACCCTCTTTTGGTTTACTTCTTCTTCTTATTTTGCATGCAGCTGGGACCTTGTAAGAGGCAAATATGAAGGTTATCGGGGCTATCCTAAAAGTGTTGAAAATTCACGAAAGAAAAATAAAATAAAAAAAGCGATGCGTAAATGAAAAATATGTACATGTATACAAAGTATATATATAAAAATACAATTTTTTTTTTTTTTTGGCAACTGTTATGTCATATAATGCTTCAGATAATGCCCGTTGACAAGGACATTGAGGATTTCACCGTCTATATTTTCCATTAGGAAATAATTTTTCCCTTCCAGAGCCGAGACCCTGAATGGCCCATACCATAGGTGGTCAAATTTACCATGTTTTGCTGCTTCTTCCTTTCTTGCATCCCACCTTAACACTAAATCACCTAGGAGGAAATCTATGTCCTTTTCTTTGTGGTCGAATAATGCCTTCATATCATCTTGGTATTTCTGCAGCTTCTCATCTACTTCGACTCTATGTTTTTGAACCTCAATCAACTGATTTATTCTCCTGGTGACATGATTGGGTTCTTCATTTTGATATTGCCATAACTTCATCACTAGGAGCGCTAGGTTTATAGGTAGCATGGCATCAGTCCCATATACCATCTAAAAAGGCGAAATGCCGATTGACCTTTTTGTGCTTATGCGATTCGCCCACAATGCGTATTTTAAGTGCACATGCCAAGACCTTTATTTTCATCCAATACTTTCTTGATTATATTTACCAGGATCTTGTTAGATGACTTGGCCAATCCATTTCCCTGGGGATAATATGTTGTGGAATGGCCAAGAATGATGTTATACTTCTGACAGAAGCTGATCATAGCCATAGATTTAAAGGCTTGGGCATTGTCTGTAACTATCTTTCGGGGGAAACCAAACCTAGAAAAAATGTTGTCTTCTAAGAAATCGATTACCACCGAGTCTGTTGCCCTTTTGGTTGGAATGGCTTCCACCCATTTAGTAAAATAATCCATTGCGGTTAAGATCCACTTGTGTTGAGCACTGGAATGGGGGTTAATCTCACCTATGAAGTCTAGACCCCATTTCTTAAATGGGGCTTCTGCTTTGATTGAAACTAAAGGCAATGCCGAGAGCTTCTGTTTACCTGCAAATAGTTGACAAGGGTTGCAGGCTCGGACTTTGGCATTGACGTCCGAGAAAAGTTTTGGCTAGTAGTACCCAGCCCTCATAATTTTATAAGCTATAGCTCTCCAAGCGTGATGCCCCCCACAGATTCCCTCATGAAATTCATCTGTAACCCGTTGAGTTTCCGATTTGACTAAACATACTAACAGGAAACCGAGTGGATCTTTCCAATATAGCTGACTTTCGGCGATACAATATTTAACTGCATGGAGTTTTAAAGTTCTGGCTTTTGATGGTGATAGCTCATTTGGGCATTTTAGAGTTAGCAGGTATGATACTATGTCTCCATACCAACCTGATGATATGAAATTCTCTTCGATCCTATTTGGACTTGTTTGCTCATTCAGGTTCATGTCTTCATTGCCTTCCTGCAAGCAATTGATACTTAGGGCTCTGAAATTTGACTCAGCTAAGAGTTTGGCCAGGCCTTGCCGTTTTATCAATTTGGTCGGTTTGACTTCCAGATCAAATTGTTGGATTTTGGCGAGCCATCGCCCTCTTTTTCCATCACTGTCTCGTTGTACCAGAATATCTTTCACAGAACTGGTAGGTACGTACACAATTATCTTTGAGTGTATTACATACGTTCTGAATGCCTTTAATGCTTTTACCATGGCGTACGCTTGTTTTTTTATTATATCATACTTAAGTTCTGCATCTCTAAGGCTCTTGCTGAAAAAGGCAATCGGTTGTTTGAAACCTTCTTTGTTCTTTTGTAGGATCACCGCGGCAATAGTGTGTTCGGAGGCAAATGAGAAAATAAGAAAATCTTTTAGATAGTCGGGACTCGCTAATACAGGTGCCTCCCTTATGACCTTCTTAACATGTGTGAATGATGCTTTGGCATCGGTTGTCCATTTTACCTCGCTGTCCTTTTCAACATACCTGTGATCGATTTTACAATCTCAATGAAATTCGGGATAAATCTTTGTAAAAAATTTATTCTTCCTAAGAAAGATTGAATCTCTTTTACATTTTTGGGAATATTTATAGTATCTATTGCTTCAATCCTCTTAGGATCAATCCTGATTCCATCCCTAGATACGATATGAACTAAAATCTTACCTTCCTGCATGGTGAAATGTGATTTCTTTGGATTTAAAGATAGACCAAACTTGCGGCATTTTTTGAAAGTCTGTTTAAGATGTATCGAGTGTTCTTCATCGGTTTTAGAGAAAACCGTCAAATCATCGAGATAAATGACTATGAACTTATCCCTTTCACTGATGAAAGCGATGTCCATAGCGTGTTGGAATGTGGCCCTTGCATTCATCAAACCAAATGACATTTTATCATACATGAATGTACCCCATGGTGTGGTGAAAGCGATTTTTTCTCTATCTTGTACATTCATGGCGATTTGATTATAACCAGAGAACCCGTCAATCATAGACATTCGGTTAGATCCAACTACTTTTTCTAACACATGGTCCATTTTGGGTAGCAGATAGTTGTCCTTGAGAGACGACTTATTAAGATTCCTGAAATCCACACACAGTCTGATTTCCCCGCTCTTTTTCCTGACCGGGACCAAGTTTGCTACCCAGTCTGAATATCTCAGAGGTACTATTATTTTTGCATCTAAAAGTTTCTTAACTTCCTTTTCGATCACGGGTAACAAAATGGGGTCAATCTGTCTAAGCTTTTGCCTAAAAGGTTTGACCATAGGTTTTAGAGGTATCTTGTGATCAATTACAGAAGTGTCGTATGTCTTTAACTCATCATAAGACCAGGCAAAAACATCCTTATACTGTCTGAGTAGGTCTTTATATTTACTTTTTACTTTGGGAGGGAGGAACTTGGATATTCTTACCATCCTGGATTATTCTTTAGTTCCTATATTGCAGTCCTCAACTTCTTCTGGTTGGGGTTGTAAGGTGGATTTCACAGGTATGTCATTTTGATCGAAAAGTCTTTCTAAAGGAATCAATCCTTTCAGAATCTGGTTGTTTTTAAGGACCAACATATGATGATCCGTGATTTTTTCTCTGAAAGCTTCAAGATCCTCCCCTTCTTGCATGATCCATATCGGGTCATTTTGATTTTCTTGGTCTGCGTGAGTTTCAGAGAAATCACCCACTGGTTCAAGAAATTTCTTAATTTGTTCGTCATCCTCAAAGACCTGCTAATGCTCGATATTGTCTGGTATAGATGGTCTGTGTCTGATTTCTATGTGATACTTCAATTTTAAAGTTGTGGGAGGAGAGAAGGTTGAAGCTGCTTTAGCCAATGCATCATCATGTAAGGTCTCTACGCCCGGGATAAAGTGGACATTTACAGACGAGAAAAAGTTTTCCATGAGATCCCAGGCACAATTCCTATATGATCTTAATCTAGGATGCTTGGCTTGGTACTGTCGGTTTATTTGTTTGACTATTAACTCTGAATCTCCGTATAACTCTAAGTTATTTATATTTAGCTTCTTGGCAGCCTCTAATCCTAAGACCAACGCTTCATATTCACATATGTTATTAGTGTAATCTATATCCCACTGCAGTCTGTAGGAAAAAGGAACCACGAACTTTCCTTTGGGATCCACTAAAAGCACTCCTGCACCAACCCCTTCACAAGATGAGGCACCGTCAAAATACATTTTCCAGACACCGGTGCTACACAGATCCTCTGTCATATAACTTGACGCTTCCTTCTCT
This sequence comes from Picea engelmannii, assembly GCA_009831015.1. Classification (NCBI taxonomy): domain Eukaryota; kingdom Viridiplantae; phylum Streptophyta; class Pinopsida; order Pinales; family Pinaceae; genus Picea; species Picea engelmannii. The sequence continues at coordinate 381,445 of ML788112.1, forward strand.
ATATTGTTTTCCTCCGGACAACCATCTCAACCATCATCACAATATAAGATACAATTTCCTAAATCTTGATCCGCAATATAAATAGGGAAATTGTTCAAGTTTTGAGGGTCGCTTACTGTATAGACTAATCTCGTTTCTCTGTACAACCGAGTAAACTGACCACCAAACACAATAATTGTGGTGAATTTCATATCCAATTGAAGAGAACCCCCCAGCTTGGGTCCCCATGACCTAGACAACAGTAAGCCATAATTAGGGGGGATATCTGCAATAACCACATCCATCAAGATACTCTTAACCAGGACCTGTGCTAGGGTAACTACTAAGTCCTTTATCATTCCCATACACTTAACCCTTCTTGAGTCAAAAGAGTAAAGGTCTCCATAAGGTCTGGTGATCTGGAGACCCAATTTGTCCATAATGATCTTAGGCATAATGTTATGGGAGGCTCTGGAGTCTAACATGCAATTATGTAGCAATTGATCACATACGTTTAAAGTGATATAAAAGAGAGCAATAATATCTTTGGCCCCTTCAAAATACGGACCAAAAGTGATGTTAGGTTTGTCATCTTCCAGGTTTAAGATGTCAGACTGACTTTCTAGCTCTGAGACACCCATCGCTTTGGTAATCTGCTTCCAATAAATGGGGTTTTTTTCTAATTCTACCAGAGGGATTGGTATCTTAATTTTATTTATCTTGTTTTCAAAACTGAAAGTTCCGCTCACCTTGTCTGTTTCTTTGGTTGAGACTTTCGAATCCTTCCTTTCCAATTTATTCATCTGGACCACTTTATTACTCATGGTCCTGGTTGAAGACATAATTTTATTAGCCATTTCGGTTCCTTGTGCTTGGGTCTCAACTTTTCCCACTTCAGACTCTTGTGTGCTTACTACTTCCATTTTGTTGTTGGGTAATAAGTTCTCTTCCAGAGTAGGCTCATAAGTTTGACCTCTTTGGAGAATTTTCTTGGGTTGAGCAGTTGAGATGGGCTTACTGTTAGATCTTAAGTTGTACTTAGGTTGAATCTCAACCATTATCATCTCAGTTTCTTGTTGAGATTCACAAAGGTCAATATGATCACATTCTTCACCCTTATTCGACAGTTGTTGAGTGCTTAGAGATTTCTCATAATCTTCTCTAGTTAGATACGGTTGTGTGCAGTCATCACCGAAGTTCGTGACATCATTATCCGAATCTCTGAAATCTTGGAGATCGTTCGCTCCTATAAAATTTTTGCTCTTTAAGGGAGCTTGTAATTTTTGATCTTCATTTTTTATTTGTCTTTGCTGGTTCGGGGGGTTGGGGTTCCTCTTGAAATCCTTTTTGGGGAAAGAATCAACTTTGGCCTGTTCGAGTTCCATTCTAGATATTTTATTAGACAGTTATTTAATTACTCTGGCCATATCTTCTACCGTGTCATCTGTGGATCTATTAGACCCTGACGGACCTGCTTGTTCTCTAAAGCGTTTAGTTTCTTGGTTTCCCATTTCTACTTTAGCTTTAATCTTACCTGAAGCCATCATATTAGACTCGATTTCTACTGCATCATCCTGCATTCGGTTTAGGGTGGCTCCCCTTCTTTCTCGCAAAAGGAGTGCAAAATCCAGTTCGAAAGCCCCGACGAAAGTTACTTTGGCCATGGGTTGGGACGGTTTAACCTCGACTGGGATTTTGTTATACAGTTTGTTGAATCTTTGAATAAATTCCATGACTATTTTTGAATTCCTTTTTCTTAAAGACCCAAATTCGGTTAAATAATATAGATGGTATTTTCTGTCGCCCCATTGTCTGAGAAAAGCATCTTCCAAAGCGTCATAAGACAAGATAGATGCCGCAGGTAGGCTCCGAAACCAAGTTCGGACCTGGCCTTCGAAGGTTTGGACAAGAGGTCTCAAATATACGTCCTCATGTTCGATACCTAGGATATCTGTGAATTGATCAAAGAAATTAATGTGTTCGGCCGCGGTCAGATCCCCTTCCCCAGTGAATTTTGACAATTTTTTTATATAGTTTTCGGGAAGGTTGTGCAGAGGAACGAGCAATACTAAGGGAGTGTATCTTGCTGCAACTTTCGCAAACACTCTGGGAGGGGGGGAAGGCCCTTGGCCTCCAGCTCCTCCTACAGGAGCTCCTCCCCCTCCTCCTCCTATAAACCCTCCACCTCCTCCTCCGGCGGCTGCCATCGTTATTAGTTGAAAGTCGTAAAGGGGGTTTCGGAAAATTAAAAGTGAATCTTTATTTACTTCATGAAGAGGAAAATCCGGTGATGAATGATAAGGAACGCGAGGACTTAGTTCCTCAGATTTGCAAGAGAAAAAATCAGGAGAACTGACGGGTGTGGAAACCAAATGTGTAACACACTCTTCAGAAATAGGTGGGGTCGGGAAATTTAACCAAAGGAAAGATGGTATGTCAACTGTTGACGAACCTTCAAGAGGGTCCTTTCCTTTGTGTACTAAGGGGATTGTCGGATGAATCTCATTCCTATCCTCGGAGTAGTTTGACGTCAAATCTTTAGTGTCAGAGAGAGGACTAAGTGAAGTTGAGGGTTCAGAAGAACTCTGAGTCTTCAGTTGTGGGGTTTTAAGTTTGTAAACTGCAGCAGTTGGCTTAAGAGAGCCTCTCACCTTTAGAATCTTCTTGGGATCATTAACGGGTGTAATCTGATTACCATCCGGGTTTTGTCTGGTATTCCTTCAACTGGATGCCAGTTTATTATTCGTGGAGTCGCCAAGTGAAAGATTAGAAAGCCTTAAAAAATGTGTGTACTCTTTGTTCACTATCAAAGGGTAACACTTTCAACGAAAAACAAATGTCGTTTTCCCAGGGAAAAAGATTTCGTAACTTCAGTCCTCGACAACGGCGCCAGAAAGATGTTGTTCCAGAGTTTGTACTTAAGGCTTAGAAGTACAATGTCTAGGCATCCGAACGTGGGTAAAGGGTAGGGAAGAGAGAAACGTCAACCTTCGGCAAGGGAAACTAGGGAATATTTTTGCGTTGGTGTTGTCTAGCTTCCAACTGTTCCTGGATGTTAATATCCTGTTCAATCACTGCCCATGAACGTTTGAGTTCCACCCGGGTAGTGGTTGTTTTAAGAATGATATCGAAAAGGTTTAATGAAATGTGTGTTTGATTTGATAATCCGGGCTCGATGTTGGGTTGTGTTGGTACAGGGACAGTCATGGAGGAACAGTAAAATAAGGAAACCTCAAAGGGAGAATTTAAATGCTGTCTCAAATTTGGTCGTGTAAAGAGAGTTTACGGTTTCAGAAACAAAAAAACGAGGTGCAAATCAAAGGCTCTTAACTGTAACTGGGTTATATCTTAATAAAATTTTATGAGGTGGGGGAAAACATTTAGATGTCTATCAAGTAAGGCTCCTATCAAGGGAGAATCTCACATATAAACAAACGAAGAAAAATGTAAGGAAAATAACCCGATGAAGTATAAAATGTATATAGAATTTTCAAAATGTTGATTGGTCTTACACCTGCTGATAGCTGGTACAGAGGAAAAACAGTAAACAATTATAGAAAACCAAAATTCATTCGCTATAATAGAGGTTATACTAAATTATAGTGAAACATTCATTAGATAGGAATATGAAATGAAACGAAATATGAGATACAAGAAAACAAACTCATAACACAGTCGTGACGGAATTGAGAATCTTCAGATTTGCTTTGTATTAACTCTCAAAGTGTAAAAACTCTGTTACAATTGACACAAAAAGGTCCATCCTCTTTTCTTTCTTTCTATGGTATATTTATACAGTTTTACAATAAGATGGAATCTCAATCGTTACAAAAATTTTGGTTATGATAGGGAGGAGAGCAATCGCTCCATTTCTTTTTCTCTGTCTTCAATTGGTGCCAGAAGTTTTTCCTCGCGCGTGCTCAGTACAGGTGACACATCTTTCAAACAACCGAGATATCAACCTTGACAGTTCTGCTTGACAGTTGGCCTCAAAAGAGTAACAATCTCGGGCTAATTGCGGCATCCTATCTTCCATCTGTCTGTCTATGATGTCAATAGCACATAATTGCGCGCTTGGTTTAATCATGCATTTGTCTATTTGGACTATGTTTTCCATAGTCACTTGGGAGATCTCGGTCGAATCTCTTTCCTCTTTTTCCTTTAAATCAAGCGAGATTTTTGCCATATTCATTTGAATCAATGGCTTGGCATTACCTTCGCCATCAATGCCTAGCATTTTTCCATCTATAGAACTAAAGGCCTCTTCTAAGGAATTTGTTACCCTTTTGGATTGCAACTTGCCTTTCGCGATGCTATGCTCCCATTCTTTTAATAGAATGTTTCCTCTGGTCTGCTCCGAAATGGTGAACCTAGGAGTACTTCCCGAATCCCTGTTGTTTGTGGCTATCACAACCTCTTGGAAGGCGACCCGTGCTGCTCTAGCTTCCCTTTCTCTAGCAGTTAAATTCTCCAAAACTTGATTAACCAGCAAGCAATTGTCTCGAATCACCTCTACCTTGCTGAGTAAATTTCGTTGGGCCGCATAGACTCTGCTATGAATTTCCATCGCCTGGGACTGAAACATCCCGATATTTATTACTTTACTTTCGACGATTTCCACCCTAGTCTGAAGCTGTTCGATCAAATATTTTTGCTGGCTTGCTTGCATCTGACCATCCCGAACCACCAACTATGCTTGTTCAAGATTTGTCTTGAGCAGCTCTATCTCATTTTTATCGGCCAACCTGGCCTGCTCTATTCCTACACTTGCCTGGTCTTTGGCAGCCTCTGCTACTGTGGCTAGTCTAGCTTCCAGGTTCTTGATGAGGCGATTCTTTCATTTCAAATGGTTTTTCAATACCCCGACTGAAAATTGGTTCACTGTGGCATATGCCACTAATGTCCCAGCTATTTCCGTGGTGAACTGCTCAATCTTCTTGTCCTTCCCATCAGTTATAACTTTGTATTTCTTGGTTATTGACTCTCCTTTCTGATAGAATTCCCTCTTTACCACTGCCTTTCTCTTCTTATCAAAAAAGAACTCATTCAGAGGGATCTCTTATACCCTTATAGGACTCAACTCTTCATTGAAGATCCACCCTGCGTCAATATTTCCTTGAGTTGACTGCAAGGGGGTAACTGATGTGATAGGTTCTCCGATCTGCTTCGCTGATTTTTCCGGAGTAGTAAACAGACTCTGCTTCTTTGGCGTGTTGGGAGTCTTTATCTCTGCTTTCAAACTCTTAGTTTTCGCTCCCTCGTCCTGGTGTTTTTCTTGATCGAGAGTCGCATCCTTAGAGCCTTCAGCATCTTTTTGTTTCACCTCCATCGTACTTGGACTCTCACCCCACAACACTGCGGGAAGAAAAATGCGTCGATGTTCTTGGAACTTTAGAACATTAGCTCTCTCCTCAGGTGCCAAGGTTTGTATCCAAGCTAAAATCTCGGCATAGGACCTTGCACCTCGAAAAATGTCATCCGAGGGTGAATTCTCCGTTAGACAACTGAGAGGGGGGGGGGGTGAATCAGTTGTTACTGAGCTTAAACAATTGTGCTTCTTTTAAAAAAAACTCTTTGCAAAAACACTGAATGATGATCACAATAATGTAGAGAAATAAACACAAGTACATTCAGCATTAGTCACATATATGAGAAACACGGAGACAGATATTTTCCAAGGAAACCCATGCAGGGTAAAAACCTCTGTTTATTTATATGATAAGTAATAATTACATTCTTTACATTATCATACATATGAGCACCAACTCATAATGAGGCTACAACCTCTGTTTATCAAGCTGCAACTTGCTGAGAGCACCAACTCTCTGTTTTCTCTAGTACCAACTAGAAGGAAGCACCGACTCCCTGGTTTCTCTAGCACCAACTAGAAGGAAGCACCAACTCCCTGTGTTCAAGCACCCACTTGAACCTCTGAGGAAAACAGTCCTCCCTAGAACCTTCCAACTACCCTGAAATATAAATCTTTGAATCTGAAACTTACTACAATGATATAATTTTCAACAATGGCTTACCCGACTTATCACTGTTCTGTTGTATCTCATTGCTCTTTCTGCCACACTGCCTTTCTGCGCAACACTTGCGTTGTCTGGTCTTCTGCTTTTTATGCTCTGTGCACCATCTCCATTCTCTACACAGTTCCTCTTTTGTGCTATTCAGCTGCTGCACTCTCCTTCTTCTTCACACATGAATCACCACAACAACCTCCAATCACAACAGCAACAACAACCCCTTCTCTTCTCTGTATTGTGTATTTATAGCTTCTGTGCACGTTGTGCATGCAATGTTCTCCATTCCTCTGCATGCTTCAACCATGCCAATATTCACCACCTCTCGAGTGCTCTGCGTGATCAACATCGTAACTCTTCAGCTTCTCTAGCCATTTTCCCAAGTGTCTTCTAGTCCTCTGGCTGAGACCATCAATGGTTTCTGGCAGTTTCACTGTTGCATGCAACAGTAGCCCTGCGATTAGTACTTGATCCAAAAGTTCATATCTAATCGGGATTTCATATATTGCGATTTAGGCACTCTCGACGTTCATAGTTTTAGTCACTTACAAATCTCGATCCTCGAAACTCCGATGTGGAGCTTACATCTACGGTCCTGATCATTTCTGGATCTGATGGTCCAGATTCACTTCACGATTTCGCATATCGCGAAATCAGAATTCGTGTTGCATTGAGTTCTTTCTATTTTGAATTCGCGATCCCCGAAACTCTGATATGGAGTTATATCTACGGTCTTGATCATTTCTGGATCTGACGGTCCAGATTCACTCGCGATTTCGCATATCGCGAAATCGAGATTTTCGTTGCATTGTGTTCTTTGCCTCATGAATTCGCGATCCCCGAAACTCCGATACAGAATTGAATCAACGATCTAGATGCGATCTTTATTCAGCGACTGCGATTAAATCGCGAAATTGCTCATCGCAAAATCAACATTCCTGATGTCAAGTGACTTTGTCATTTCAAAGTCCCGATCCCCGATATTCTGCTGACGTCACACGTGGTTTGACACGTGTTAAATACTGCCATGTGTCACTCTGATTTATGACTTATATCTACCTGACACCTGTCAGTACCTGGTTGTGCCACGTGTCACTAGCTGACGTGGTCTGTTGTCGTGAGCAGGATCGATGGTCTAGATCACATGTTGATCTGACGGTTCAGGTTCAGTCGGGATTTCCTTCATCACGATTTCGGGGTTTCTTTTGTAATTGTTCATGGGACTTGTGAAACTCCGATTCCCGATGGCTCCTTTCATACACTAGCCCTCCCGAGCTTAGCTCCCGGTCAATGTGAGCGTCACTCCGTGACCACAACCTTACCCTGTCGGGGCTACGGGGTTTGTGATGTCTCAATGCATACACCCGCAGGATTCCCGATCGAACAAATTCCTGACACTCCGTTACACTGACAACTGGCCCCCACTGATCGGGGTTTTGTGAGCCCATTTTCTCCTTGCACTTTAAACAATGTGAAGGTTTTCCTCGATCCAACGGTGGTCGGATCCTGTGCTCAGATCTAATGCCTGAGATCTATTCTCCTCTTCCACGGCGCTCTTCTTGATTTTATTCATATCTGACGGCCCTCATGCTATCGAGAATTTTGGATGGGATCCAACGGTCACTGGATCTCTATCTTCCTTCTCCTCTGCAAACTCCTGTATCTTGAGCTTTTCTACGCACGTTTTCTTCAATGCTATTCCTCCTAAGCTTTCACGTCCGAATCCCCAAGGGATTTTATCCCTCTTATCCTGCCATCTCCACTATTGTACTTGCCATCAATGACAAGCATACGCTACTTGTTAAACATTTTCCAACAATCTCCCCCTTTGGCATTGATGGCAACTACAACACCCGAATTCAAATTCTTTTCTCCCCCTTTGACATCAATGTCAAAGAAGAGACATGCTCCCCTGAGCTATTGCAGTAAATGTAGGAGGCATTAGATAATCAAACAATACAAATCTCCCCCTAACAGGATGGAATTTTTTAGGTGTGAAACGAAATGACACCCAGCTTCTGTCTGAGATATTGAAACGGTGTCTTGGCTAGGGGCTTAGTAAAGATGTCTGCAATTTTTTCTGAAGTGGGAATGTAATGGACCTGAACAATCTGATTGGTGACCTACTCTCTCAGAAAGTGATATTTTATGGGAATATGTTTTTTCTTGGAGTGGAGGACAGGATTTTTAGACACACTGATGGCACTAGTGTTATCACAATAAATAGGGATCGGTGCAGTGTATTTTACTTCTAAGTCCGCAAGTGTCTGAATCATCCATAATACCTGTGTGCAGCAGGTAGTAGCAACAATGTACTCTGCCTCTGTGGTTGATAAAGAAATGGAACCTTGCTTTTTACTGAGCCAGGCTACTAAGGAGTTACCCAAGAAGAATGCTCCTCTACTGGTGCTTTTTCTCTCATCAACACAATTTGCCCAATCTGCATTTGAATAAGAAGTCAACTGAAGACTTTGATTTCTAGGATACCACAGACCGTAAGTCATTGTTTCTTTTAAGTACCTGAATATTCTTTTGACAGCTTGCAAATGACTCTGTTTAGGTGCAGCCTGATATCTTCCTACCATTCCGACAACATGCAATATGTCTGGGCAAGATGCTGTGATGTACAACAGGATTCCTATCATTGATCGATATGAGCTTTGATCAACATCACGTGAATCATCATCCTTTCTTAATTTACATCCAGTTACCATAGGTGTACCCACAGATTTAGAATCTTCCATTTGAAACCTTTTCATCATTTCTCTTAAATATTTTCCTTGAGAAATGAAGATCCCATTGGGCCTCTGAGTAATTTGTAGACCAAGGAAAAATGATAGTTCTCCTATCATAGATATTTCAAATTCAGATTCCATGGCAGAAGTAAACCATTGTACCAGTGAATCCTTATTACATCCAAAGATGATGTCATCTACATAGACCAGTACGATGAGCAACTCATTATCCTCCGTCTTAATATATAGATTGTTGTCAGCTGTTCCTCTCTTGAACCCTTTGTCTTTGAGATACGTATCCAGTCTGTGATACCAGGCTCGAGGGGCTTGTTTTAAACCATATAAAGCTTTCTTCAACTTGCATACTAAGTCAGGGTT
>ML788113.1:10448-20894 GCA_009831015.1 Picea engelmannii
AAATCTCAGCTATGTAGAGTCTGATCAATTCAATGTTTCTCTTCTTGAAAGAGAATTGAAATCAAGATTTCATAAAAAACCAGAACACCATTGCATCAGAACACCCGAATGATTGTCGCAACTGTAGAAAATGATTGTTGCAATTGTAGAAAATGATTGTCGCAACTATATAAAATTTATTGTAATTGAGATATATATAGGATTGATTTCATCGGTCTTTCGACGAATTCAGTCAAATTGACCAAACAATAAGTCAATGATCATTTGATTCTCACACATGCCATAGTTGGTCATTATAACGATGAAAGTTTGTCGCTATAGCAACTAACTTGTGGTTGGTCGCTCTAGCGATGAAAGTTCATCACTATAATGACCAACGTTGAATTTTGGTCGCTAGAGCAATGAATAGTTGGATCCCAAAAATAAAAGTAAATTTAGTCCAAAAAAAACAAAAAAATTACGACGAAATTTTAAACTGTTGTAAAATTTCGTCGTAATTTCCGCCCAATGTAGTAGTGTCAAGTTCTTCAAGAGTATCGACCAAGACAAATTGAATAAGGGAGGATACTCAAGAATTCCGAACACTGCCATATAGGAATTCCTCCAATTACTAAAAGAAAAGAAGTTGGTTGGTTGCCTCATCGACTAGCTAATCATTCTAAGAGATTACAAGGAGGATCAAAGACCAGTTAAAAATATCCGACATTTGTCCCAAGAAAGGTATAAAAGTGACTTTGACCTACAAGTTGACCTAGAAATCTATGGCCATATGATCAAATAGGTTGTAGTTGACTTTGGTTCGCAAGTGAAAATCCTCCCCGAGAAACATGGGTTCGACTTGGCAAACCCCTGCTACATCCAACAATGAGTTTCTTAAAATTATCAGATCAAAGGTTCCATTGAACCAATTGACACCCTAAAGAGTGTCATAACATCCATAATGGGAATTCCAACAAGAGTTGACTTTGAAGTGATTAATCTGGTTGAAGGCATCCTTGCTTACCCTGCACCAGTTAGAAGATCATGGGGTTGAAATATGAAGGATACAATTTCACTTGAAAGGGACATAATCAAATTGAAAGGTAGTGGTAGAAAAATCATAATACCATTGGACCAAAAATGTGGAAAACCTTGGGTCAAGACATGAGACAAAGCCTAGGATGCTAGACACTTGTACCAAGTAATAAATGAGAAGAAAGACAACGTCGAGCCTAATAATGAAGAATAAGTTTTTGTCAGATCACCATTGTCATTTAGATAGAACTCAGACACATAACTTTATAATTGGAAAATGGAAAACTATGAAGCTCAAGATATAGAGTGTTGGTCGATAGAGGAAATCCTAATAAAGCGATCAAGATCATGCTTTTCAGTACAAGAAGTGCCTATCATACTTGATAAAAAGATAAAACAAACACCAACACTCATCTCGAATAATACAAAAATGGGATCTCCCCCGTGGTTTAGTGAAATAAAATCCCCGAAGACTCATGTCGACGAAGTATCCAAATTGGTTAGAGAACAAGGGAGGGTGCAAAGTTTAGTAGAATCCTTCACCAGAAAAGTAGCTCGATGGTGTGAAACCCAAGCACCATGAATACAAATGTAGAGAACAACTATCTTATACTTTATAGAAATATTTCAAGGTAGAAAGAAATTAATAGCACAAGTTGACATCTCGACTTTCAAACCTGGGTTCGACCAAGTTTCTCACATTCACCAATATGAGAATTAGTGGAGACGAGTAGGATATCAGTATGAAAGGGTATGGCCACATATGTTCCCAAACAAATTGGATGATATACCACATAAGTGGTATAAAATTGAAGAAGCATGTGGACATGCTTTCAATTGGGATGAAATCAAAGAGAATTTCATAAGGGATTTTGAATTCATCCCTGAGGAGACACTTTTGCAAGAGGAAACAACATAAATTAAATTTTTCTTGAAAAAACAAATCTCGACAAAATCCAGAAGAGAGGCAAAGACAAAGTCGACATAGGATCAAATATGAGTTTCAATTTTATGTTGGCACAAAGTCAATACAATATAACAACTTGTCAAATAGACATGGAAAACACAAGTTTTTCGAGGAAAATATTTCATTGGAAGAAAAATAATCCGGAGTGAATAATTTTGTAAATACAATATATTTAGTGTCCAAGGAAGACAGGGAAGACAAAGAAGACAGGAAAAAAACAAACTTTCCCCAAAGCTACAATGAGGTTGTACAAGGATAATGGTGATTAGATGAATCAAAAGCACCTAAATAGATGGATGCTGAATTCAAAATGAAAGAATTCAACATATGAATAGATGGATGTACAAAAATGGTGAGAGTAGGCGACTATTGGTCGAAGAAACAAACCACATAGATATTCAACCTATTACGTGAATATCATGATGTTTTTTCATGTGACTATAAATATATGAAAGGATTGGTGCAATCTCATCCCTAGGGCCAAGCCCATCAAAAAGTGGCCATACAAGTTGGAACACAAATATAACCCCATAGTTCAAAAGGAGATAGAAGTAATTATAGCTGTTGGCATTATATATCCTATTGACAAGTCAAAATGGGCCAGTTTGATGGTTGTGCAACCCAAAAAGCATGACCCAAAGAAACTTAGAATATGTGTCTAATTTCAAGGGTTAAATAAGATGACAATAAATGATCCATTCCCAACACCATTCACCAATGAAATCATCAATGAAGTCGTCAGGCATGAATGTTATTCATTCAGAGATGAATTCTCAAGCTACAACCAAGTGCCCATTGCAAAAAGAGATTAGGGAAAGACAACACTTGTCTCTGAGTTCTGGTCACTTGCATATAGAGTAATGCAATTTGGGCTCAAGAATGCTCCAACAATATTCTCTTAGATAATGGTCAAGGATTTCCAAGAATACATATACAAAACAATGGATGTATACTTTTATGACTGGACTATCTATAGCCTAATGAAAGACTGCATCCAATGGCTCAGAATGATGTTGGAAATATGTAGACAAATTCACCTATCTTTAAATATCAGAAAATGCATCTTTTCCACACCCATATACATTCCACTGGGCCACATTGTATGCAAAGAAGAAATCAAGGTTGACTTGGCCAAGATCAATGTTATTCTTGACCTAAAACCACCAATCAATCAAAAGAAAATCAAAATATTCCTTGGTCATATTGTATATTACAAAAAAATCATCCAAAATTACTTCAACATAAATTTCTCCATTAACAAGCTATTGAAGAAAGATGTCGAGTTCCAATGGAGAAAGAATGTAATGAATCTTTTGAGATCTTAAAAATAAAATTGGTAGAAGCACCTATACTAATATTTCCAAACTAGCCATGAAAGTTCCATGTCCATGTGGATGTATCTAACGTTGTTGTTGACTTAGTCCTATCCAAACCATATGACGACATGGTCGATCACCCAAATGTATATGCCAGTCTAAAACTAAATAAAGTAGAAATGAACTATTTGAAGATAGAGTGGGAGGCTTTAGCCATGATTTTATCCCTTGAAAAATTCCAACACTACTTACTGGAAAATCCATCTATCTTATTCACGAGCCACGAATCACTTAATTATTTAGTAAATAAACCGGTTCATCAAAGGAAAATTTGTTGATGGCTACTACTATTTCAAGAGTTTGAATTCGAAGTAGTAGTTTGACCAGAAAAGAAGAATGTCGGCCCAGACCATTTATATCGACTTGAGATAGGAGAAGACTCAACTATGATAGAGAACGATATACCAGACACACATCTATTTCAATTCGAAGCTTCCCCTAAGGAACTTGAAGAAATCATAATTTTTTTAGAAGGGAAGGATATTGAAGATATCCTAGCTAACAAAAGAAATATCCTAGAATTAAAAGAAACACCATTCACTCTCATGAATGGATATTTTTACAAGATAGGTATTGATAATATCCTACAAAGATGTGCACTAGAACATGAACGTGAGGATATAATCAATGAAGCACATGCATGCCTAGCGGGAGGTCATTTCTAAGCCAAAACAACAACAACTAGAAAGATCCTTCAAGCCGGTCTTTGGTGGCTAACGTTACACGAGGACTGTTGAGAATAGGTGAAGAAGTGTGATAAATATTAAAGGATGGGTCAACCCCACTTGGTAAATCCAATTTTACCATTTGAAATTTGTTCTATCGACTTCGTCGGTCCCTTCCCAAAAAGAGAAAAAAAAACTGGGGTGAAATGCATCATCACAATAGTCGAATATCTAACTAAATGGGCAGAGGAAGAACCACTCGAAAAATGTACAAAGTAAACAACAACTAAATTCATCTATGAAAATATAGTAACCATATTTGACTGCCCCTTAACAATAATCACCAATCAAGGAAATCATTTTTTTAATAGCACAATATAAGTATTACTCAAAAATTTCATGATTGACAATAGAAAGATGATTTCCTAGCATCCATAGGCCAACAGATTCGTCGAGTTGTTAAAAAAAACACTGCATAAAGGTCTAACAAAAATATGTGGACTCGACAGGGATGATAATATTTTGGTAGTACTATGGGCATATAGAACAACATATAAAAGAGTGATTGGCCAAACACTATTTAAGTTAGTCTATGGCTAAGAAGATACAATTCCATTACACCAGGAAGGATAGCCCCCATTCTTGAATTCAACCATATTCTCAATACAAGACAATGCTTCTACCAACCGAATCAACTAGAGGAGAAAATAATGCTTGCACAACAACATCAAGAGGCTCAAAAGAACAAATAGAAAGCTTGGCATGAATGACACATAAAAAAGAAGGATATAAATACAAGAGATTTGGTACTTTTATATGACAGTCGAATAAAGGGAAAACCACGAAAACTAGAAACTTCCTTGTTGTGTTCTTATGTGGTCGAGGACATTAGACCATCAGGAGTAGTACAACTAAGGAATTTACAAGGGCACCCCTTTCAGAAAATAATCAACATCGCATGTCTAAATATATACAATACATTGTAGTCTCACAACCTTCTAGTGAAAACATATTCAGGGGCGCTAGCATGATCCAACTAGGTCGAAGTCGAGAATAAAAGAATAAATAAAGAAAAGGAAAAGTTAAAATAAAATAAAATATGATATGCAATAAAAGTAAGGAAAAAAGAAAGATTAAGAAAAACAAAAAGAGGAATTAAGAAAGCAATAAACAGTCGGTTATCAGAATTGTGTACAAAATTGTTTGATGATTACAAGCTATATGACCAACTCAAACCACCAAAAGAATTCATTCAAGCTTGCCATACTTAAATATGAAAAGAGAATAGAGCCCTTGGTCATCGTTAATTTTAGTCATAGAATAAAAGAATAATCCCAGAGTATGCTTAGCACCAAGGCAATACCTGTGCCATATCCTAAACAAACAATCCATTCAAAGAGAAATACCTTATTTAGTCGAACACGAATCCCTAAATCAAGCGAGCGAGAAAAATATAAATCAAGTGAGCATGGAAATCATAATTCAAGAAAACATGATAATTTTCAAAAAATACAACAAAATGAACATGGATTTAAAAAATCAAACATCCATCAAGTCGACACAAGAAAGGAAACCAACCGGGTTGGACAATTCGGCCAAAGACCTTCGATCGATTGGAAGAACTGACCCGACTAGATCACACAAGAAAATAAAATAAAAAAAGTTGATCGAGTTGAGCACACTTCCTGAGAAAAAAAAACGAACCTAGTCAAAACAATTGACCACTGGGAGTACGTTGAAACAATTAATTCCCGATGGGACGAGTTCGATTTCCACACTGTTATTGAAGTAACTATCCCCTCACACACACAAGCAATTATGCTTGACATTACAATGGAGGAAAAAAAATTAATGACACTACTGGATGAATTAAAGTCTCCAAGCCACCTCTTGCCTATAAATATAGATGATGCATACAAATTCATGTCACTTTTGTTCACACCTGAGCACCTGAGTAATAAGAGCATAGAAATTGCAACTGCACATTCGACTCGAGAGCTTCAGAAATTTAAATCTCAACCTGAACAAATGGAAATCATAGAGATGGGAAGGATGAGAGGCCATGTTATGTATTCTTTGGTTGAGCCAAGAACAAAATCCAAATTTGATAGAGCTAGCGCAACAAACTTGAAGCTTGCATGCAAAGTATCGATAAAAACAAATATAGAGGAGATTGATTGGTTGAAACACTAGAATAATTTCACTGTTTGGGGATGGAAGTTGGAACATTGAAGGAAGAGACAAATTTCTTGGAACGGGTTGGCATTCAACACTTTTTGGTCAAACCATAGGTCGTAGAATTTGGTGGATGGAAGGAAGAAGCTGCAAAATTTTTGGTGAGTTGGTATCACAATGGGAATTTATTTCTATACCATCTAGTTAGAATTACCAGGGGAATGATACATCAGGTCACTGTAATTTCACATGGCGGTACCCCGGTCCCAAAAACCCTAAATTCCAATGATTGAATTTAGTTCCTCACATGAGGAACTTCAACAAAGAATTCAAAGGGCCTCCTCATCAACAGGGTAACATATCTCAAGGCGAAGTGGACATGTGTAATTGTATCACTATGATTCACAATCGTAAGTCAGGCCTTAGATGTGAAGCTCACAATGTTGGAATCCATCGGCTAGATCCTTTAAACAGGAGCAAAATTTGACTGGGATGAGTACTTGTCTGCCACAATTAAAAGCAATTGTAGAGAGTGCCAAGAGTATGGGAGAGCTATTAAATTCCCATCCTTGCTAATTTGGATCGACATGAGTCAAATTAGCCAAGACAGGGAACCCACTTTCACGTTAAGACAAGTTCTGACCATGGATAATTATAAGAGTTTTCCACTAGGAGCAGTCTGGTCATTAGAATCCTTGCCAGTTGAGATAATGGTCAAAAGTTGGGTCAACAATATGAAAAATCTATCACACAAGTGGATATTAAACTTCATTGGCTCCGAGTACAATCTTTCATTGGATAATTCCAAGTGTTCTTGTACTTCCAAAGGTATGTAATTACAACAATGATATTTGGTTCTGAGCTATTGCATCTATGTCTTTAGCTAAATCAAAAGACTGATAAACAAAAGGCACTTAATAAATCTAGGAATATAAATCAAGTCTAGTAGCTAATTGAGAATAAACAAACACAACATATGCTGGGGAATGGGGATCCTTTCAAACCTAGCACACGTCGTGGGAAAAATTACAAACTAAGTGAGCACTTCATATACGGGAATGAAATGTCAACAATTGATTATTATGGGACGAATTTAGAGATAAAAAATTCAAACATGGATTCCATTATTACAATAATAATTAATCATTGTCCTCCTCATCCGTTCTATGGATATATAAAGACATAGAAGAGCAATGGAGTAGATCAGAATGAATTCCCTCCAATCATAACTTTCAATATATTGGTTTTCTCATTTTAATTGATGTTGGTTGCAAAGATAACCCAAGATATGATTACAAATAATTATACATAAAATGAAAGAGCTGAGAATGGATTAATTCAACCCCTTTGTTGGCTCGATGCATCTATTTGTCTAAAACATTGAAGAAGGCGGTCGCGACAACAAAACTAAGAAAAACTAGTTTAGAAATACGCCCTTATCTCCCAAATCCTTCACTATTTTATAAATTCACTCGTGATGACAACTAAATGAGAGTGTTCTTCACAAAACTCGTGTTCTATATTTTCCAAATTCATCTCAATTAGCTCAAAAATCATGTTTAAAGATTTCTTTCTGAAAACTACAACTAAATTTGACAAAAATGTTGACCATGAGTTAGAGGCTTCCATATGCGACTTGATGAGAACCAAGGGACACACACCATGTTGGCACCTAGATATTCAAAACCCTTGTGACCATTTTCCATTTGTGTGTGTGCACATATGCTAACCATGGAGGTCGGGTGTAGGAACTGAACACTAGGTATATGAATTGAACTGTCAAAAACCTTCATCAATAAGATTAATCCAAATCTTCTCTAAATCATTAAAAACAAAGGAAAGTATAAATATTAACAACATTAATCTTGTTAAGAAACTTAACTTTAGAAGTATGGGTAAATGTGGTAATAGGCATAATAAACGGGGTATGGATAAGGTAAAATGATAAAAAATAAGACCAACTGATAATGCAAAAGATGTTAAAATTGTGAACCAATAGAGATGATGGACCCAAATATGTGGAGTCTATAGTAGAAGTATAAGAAAAATTAAAGGAAATAGTAGCAGAAGTAGACGAGGAAGAAGCAACCTTGGTAGTGGAAAATGAAATTGTCAAAGCTGCAAATGAGGAAGAGGAATGTCTAGAAGAGACTTTGTTTTATCTAATGTTTTTTTTATCAACAAGTATACAAGAATATATAGCATCCAAGTGAAGGCTTCCAAATATGAAGATGAAGGGAACCATGAGGAAGTGTTGAGGCTGCAAAGAAGCATGAATATGAGCGGGAGCATGAGCATGTAGAAATAAGATGAAAGTATGTTGATCTTAAATAGATAGAAATAGATAAGGAAAAAGAAGGACCTTGCATTGATGCAGAGATCATTAGGAAGAATGCTAAGCATGTTTTTAAGAGCATTCTTAGGTATGAAGGTATTATATTGATTATGCAAGAAAAACAAGTGGTGCAAGTTGTTGCTTGCACATTTGAGGAGAATAATATAATGGAGGAAATGATACAAAATATGCTCACAATTGCATTGAATCAAGGAAGGTCAAGTGAAGAGAACATTGAAAAGGTTCACGAGCCATGGAGCACCATGGAATAAAAATACCACCAATAGATGGTGAAGTGGAAGATATTCCTTGGTGGGATTGAGAAAAATGATGATTAAGAAGAGAACAATAGGAGGAACTACTTTATTATTCCCATGCAACATCAAGAGGAAATGGTACTTGTTGAGTTGGTGGCCCGAGAAGAAGAGGGCCTTGTGTTTTCAAACATGAGTGGAAAAATAAGAGGCATAAGAGGTTATGTAGAGTTGGGTATGGATCCGTTCTACTCCATGAAAGATTTACTTGTAGAAGAGAACAAAGGCTCGATGAGCCATGTGAAGGTCACCGGAATCAAAGTGCAGAACCAAGAATGGTTAAAAGTATGGAGTCATAGGAAGAAGTGAAAAACACACAAAGTTACCTATGTGCATGTTGACATGACATGTAAATTGAGGGAGTAGCAACAGATGTTTAACAACAACATGTCATCTCAAGATAAGGTGGTGTTTTTCTCTTACCTAGAGAGCTAGATGTAGGTGAATCGAATGTGTTCCCTCCATTCCACTCTCACCATCCTGGGAATTTCAGCGGAAGGTCAATCAGGCCATCAAGGCTTCTTCAATCATTGGATCATCAAACAATATGATGGTGCAAGTCCTTACATGACAGTTGGAGGTTGTGGTAGTGGAAAAAGTGCCAATCAAATCTCAACCGCCCATCATTTCCCATTGGCGGTCAAAACCTCATTGCAGGGTTTTGGTTTCATATAATGGTTAATGGGGTGGTCATGCCATGGTGAATTCTACACCACTTGATTCTCCATTCTCAATCTGAAAATGAATGCTTGGTCAGGGTCACTTTTCAGTTTCATAATGTTTTTTGGCCCCAAGATTAAATCCCATATTGTTTGGGAAATGGATTTTTAATTGGTGGTCATGCCGTTCATACTTGGCCTTTAACTTTTGGTTTGTGGTAGGTATGAAGGGTGATTCTTGGCATAAATTTTGGAATCTAAGATTTAATTTATTAATGAGGTCCATTGAAGTTAGATGAAAGGATAGATGATTTCATTTAATATGCTAAGCCTTGGAGGGAGGATTATTATACTTCTAATGAAGAAGAAGATGATAGAGGATTCCTCATGAAAAGGTATATGAAGAGAGATAGAGTTAAGAAAGAGAGGAAACTAGCTCATGAAGAAGAGAAAAGTAGAGAAACAACAAGAAGAAGGATTATAGGAGAGAAAGAAGAATAAGAAAAGGAGAGAAGAAGAAGCAATTCCAGAAATGTTGGGTAAAATTATAGAGAATAGAGGGAGAAAAGGAATGTAAGAAGATGTTTCTCATAGAGAATAGATAATATGAGAAGGATTTCATTGAAGGGTGGCTCAAAAAGAATAATAAAGAAGGAGAAGAAGAAAGGAGAAGGGAGGAAAAGAGCCTAAATCTCAAAAGGAAGAAGCAACACAATTCAAGTAGGCTTGCTTGGTATAATTGTGGAGAAGTGAAGAATCCCACAACAAAAACAACCAATAACTTATGTGGGTAAAGAAGGTGTTAAGCCCTAATATTGGCTCATTACCCCTTAATTGGGGCATATTAGATTAGTAATGCTATTTTATTTATGTCGGCTTTAGGCCATTAGTTGTAATTTAGATTAGTAATGTTATTTTAATTATGTTGGCTTTAGGCCATT
>ML788113.1:46600-82810 GCA_009831015.1 Picea engelmannii
ACAAATTCAATTATATGTTCTTATTTCACCCGAGAAAACCAAAAATCGATGGCTCAAGTCCACTTTTTATCTTATTCCTTCATCTATTGATCATAAATTTATCCCAGACTAATGGTTCTTGCAGTCTAAAAGAAATATTAGTAGCAATTTGCCTCTTCAAGCATTCCTATGATACAAAAGGAAATTCAACAAAGAAAATCTCATGCATATCATAGTAGAGATACATTTCCTTCCATCGCTTCACATTAGTATGCATACCTTTATTTTCCCACCGAGAAAACTCATATTCCTTTGCATTCAACCAATATTGAATTTCCTCCCAAGATGGATACTACCTCATTCTTTTCATTCATCACTCAATACAAAACCATCAGGTCTGAACAACAAAACCATTTGTTGGATCATTCCATACTTGTGCACATATTTCTTAACATTGGGGGGTTGAAGACACAGGGTTCATCCATAGTTGACCAACAACAAACCTAATGCATCGACATATCAATGCTCAACCAAATACTAAAGAAGGTATCACCCAAGACGCCATGAGGATCACAAAGACCATAAGTTCTTGTGTCGATGATGATGAAGGAAAAATTGCACAAAATTCCATCTGGGTTGGCAGTTAGAGAATCCACTGAAAACTACTCAACAACTAACATTATTCAACAACACCACACACACTTAACTAACACATAAGTAACACATCATACGAACAAAATCACTGTAGCTTTATTATCTTCATTCCATCACCAAAAACACATTAAGGAATTCATACATTGACAACAAAGCCTCGCTCTCTCATACATTTTCCCAATATTACATTACACAGTGCCATGCAACTTCTTTTAGACTCTGCAGATGTCATAGACTTAGAATTACAACCATAGACATTACAACACATAGGTTCAGAGTGAGCTCTATGACAACAATACCCACAACTATCAAGCAGAAACAAATTGACTAACGAGCTAACTCTCTTTATGTTGTCATTGATCCCTTATGTCTACTTCTCATCTATAGTGCTCTGTCACTTTCAGTTATGCTCCACTCACTCCTATGACTGCTAGTATCGCATGCTTCTGTCACCTGTATGTATTCCACATAGCCTCTTTGGAATCATGAAAATATCAACTACCTTGCTAGTTCATCGTATTTCTACTCCATGTTCCCTCATTCTTCTTATAGTAATCATTTTGGGAGATTTACCAAATATCATTTTCTTGATTTTGGTGTGCATGCAATGTCTTCTTGATTTCTAGCACACATCAAAAAAATCAGAATGGTGCGCAATGAAAAAACTCGAACTGACGTGCATTAAAAAAACGTCATATGATGTGCGCACCTCTTGGCATTCTTTGCATAACTGCTTGAGCGGGTGAAAAACTGGAATATGCATGAATAAAATTGTTTTTTCATTCACATGATATTTACCCAAAACTTTGGGTGCCAACACCTCACCATACTCTTATCCCACAACACCTTCTTTCCCAATCCCCATCTCCCCTGTCGTCCTATTCATCCATACTCTCCCTTAGTTTATTTTCCTAAGTTCTATTCCTCTTATTAAATTGAGACACATGGAAGCCTAATACATTAAGAAATGTGGCATCCTATCACATCGAGACACATGGGTAGTTGACTAGGCAGTGATTGGGTGACCAAAATTTGATTAAGTCATGAATTTTTCTAAGGCACTAGAGATACACTAAGACTTACATAAGCTATTTTATTTAACATGAATGATAATGAAATAATTTTCATTATAAACACTGATTTCTTCACCCTTCACAATGCACATGGTACTAAAAAAGGTAAAATGAAATGAAGGGATAAGATTGATCCATGAACCAAATCGATGATTGTTGAGAAGTGATCTTGTGGAGCTCATAACTCTTGATCCAAACATTCGTTTGGGGCTAATGATACCTCGTTGGAAAGGTAATTAGACAAGGAAGACAATGTGATAGTTTTAAATGGATGAATATAGGCATAATTTTTCCAAAAAGTATAAGAAAAATCAACTCACTTTTCATGATTTGCTGGAAAATTTATTTGGGACCTCGACTTCCCGAGGCTATAAGTTGAAATCCATACCTACAAATTTTTCTCAAGAGGAATTTTTGGAAAGACAAAATAACAAATATTGTTTATAGAATGGTTTCAATCACTAAGAAGTCACTTATAATGCTTATAAAATTAAAATACAATACACTTTTTTTAGACAATCAACTTTAAGTTTTGGAAGTAGAAGTTTGTTAAATAAATTTTATAAAAGGTTGAAGTGGGTCCCACTTGGAGGCATAAATTTTAATGAACTAAATTTATTAATAAACATCCAATAAAGAATTAATTAAAATGATTTACTCTTATTCCAAAAAGAGGAAGCATGTAGGAACTTATAGAAAAGCAAAAACCCTAACTACTAGGGCAAAGCATTTCAAAGAAGCATTGGGAGAATATTTAAAACAAGAAGAGAACCATAAAAGCAGGGTTAGATCATTAGAATAACATTGTTTATCCTTCAATACACAACCAATTCTCTCATCAACAAATTCATATCTCCATGTTCTTGATTCTTCTTCTTCTACACAATTTCTCTCAAGGCTTTATGTTTGTATTTCTGAACTAAGCATAAGGTTGAGTTTTTGAGTGCATTTATTTTATTCTTCCAGGTCTATTTCTAAAAATATCAATAGGATAATTTTATGACCATATACATGGTTGATAATGTAAGCTAGGGTTGTCTAATTGATTCATGGAGGTTTAGTTCTCGTGTTTGGCAGACTTTATTTCCGAGCAATAGCCAATTGGTTTACTGAAATTATTTGTAATGTGAAATATATTTTATGTATTAAACTCCCTAGATAACTATTTAAGACTCTAGGATTTCTGAGTATGAGATTTTTGGAGTGTGCACATCATATTCTTTTTCAATTTTAAGTGCAATACTCATTTAAATTTTTCTGAAGTGATCAACCCCACTTCACTCTTCTTCTTGTGAGAAAATATGGTTGCATATTCTACTTGCATGTGTCTCAGAGGGATGCTATAATAAAGTTGAGCATGTCTTTATTTTGATATTGAATCCTTTTTTCATCTTTTAACTATTAAGAAGTTGCTTGGTCCATTTCCAGGAAAATGTTGCACTTAAGGAGAAATATGGTTGTCAAGAACCATTTGATATACAAACTAAAGAAATAAATATTTGGAATTTGTTGTTTAGCATTCTCCCATTCGATAGTCTATTCCAAGAACACCAACTACATCTTTCAGACAAACATAGAGGAGTACCACCTCTTTAAAAATGTAGGGGGATTTATTTCTTCGCGAGGATGTTGTTATTTATATTTTGACCAATTTTAAGATCAACATAACTAGATTTGGAATCTGGGTACCTGAAATTGTATAGGATGGAAGAGAAGACACCTATAGCAGTAAGGGGTAAAAGTGAGAAAATAGTCTAAACTTCCGCAGAATAAAACTTCCATCTTGAAACTCATATTTGAACAAATGAACAGTCATTGGAAAGGACTTGAGGAGGAGAAGGCATCTATCAGCTCATAATTTTGACTAGGTGACGCAACACCCCTACCTCTGCAGGTTCTGCTTGACCTCCCAGTCTAAGGATCGTTCTTAATATCCCCTTGAGATGAAATGGCTCTTCGATTCCCAGCTGGAATCTTCGCACTTGTAACCAAAGGTCCTTCTTAGGGGCTTCGCCTGTGCAAACAAGCACTAGGCGCAAACTCTTACCCACATGACCAACCAATGTGATCACAACCTTTACCTAAAAAGGTATTTTGCGAATCATGATTTCGGGGGTATTGGCATTATACAAACCCAACACTCCACATTCACGAAACTCTGAAACCAGATGTGGGACCTCTCTCTAGGACTATATCTGACATTCCTATGCCTTCTCCTCGATCGACGACCATGATCGCATCATGACTTTGTGTTTCGCGATATCGAGACTGTTTGTGTAACGCAAGACCAATGCTCCAATTCATGACTTTCTAAATGTCGATATCTGAACTCAAGAGACCAATGACTCTTGTTGATCCATATCCAATGGATACGATTCCTCCTGGGAGTGTGAGCACTGAAAGGTTATCAACCTTATTCTTTCTGCTAATCTACTAGATCCAACGGCTCATGGAATTTCGGTATTTCTCCCTCCGAGAAGTTCCACCATCCGTTCAGATTTTCAATGGCTCCAATCCAAAGGAATTGGCATCAATTCTTCTAGGGTCAACCTTTGTGAGGTGACTTCAACCTTCTTCTTTTCTTCAAATCCCTTGAAGTCTCTATCCCTTTTGAGCTTGGATTCTACTACAAACTAAAGAATTCCAAGGTTTCTTTGGGTGCACTCCTTGTGGCACTCACAATAACCTCTGATTATCTGGCGTCTTCCTCTTCTGTGCACTCCTTGCAACGGAAATCATTCAACCCCTCATTTGGGTTGGAAAATTATGAGACTTCAACCTGCCTGCACACTCCTTGCATGACTTTGTGCTATACTCACACTTCTACTGGTATGAGAACAATGATATCTCTTTTGAGCTTGTCTGAGGTAAAACTCAGAACCTGTCAACGCACACTTTGCAGACTTTCACTGCACTCCTTGCAGGAATTCTCAGGATGAGAAACAATTGAAACTCATTATCTCCCTCTCAAAGACTTCATACATTCAATCATGAAATCATACATACACACAACATTGAAACAAATGCATAACAGAGACTGGATTGACTGTAACCATACCATTTAATAGATGTAAACATAATTCATAAACACCATGAAATTTGGATCAAATCTTCCTTATATTAATCCAAGTGCATCTGTACATGGGTTCTATAGAAATATCTATTTGCTTATACACTCTTCTACAATCTTTGTTCTTCTATTCTTTTGCTCTACAACTCTCTAATTCTTACAATGAGAATACTAATACATTACAATACATACGAGGGATCTTTCTAGAGTTTTCCCTCCTACATTCTAAGCTATCTAATCGTAATAAAAGCTATAACTACTTTACATTTAATACAATAAATGACTCCAACAAACAGATGAGAGCAACCGCTCAAGATCTGCATTACAACTCAAAACATAAATGTGAATGCATCCTTTCAAGATATTACATTAATGTCTTATCCTTTCAAATTCAAAATTCTTTCAAAATGTGGGCTGGTGCATATCCAACTATCCTCTGCTCTTGTGCTTTCTTTGCTGGCTTGCTTACAATGCTCCTACATCATACTTCTCTGGCTGAAAAATTCATGAACTCCTGCATCGTCTATCCATGTTTCTGGATCTCTGCTTCACTTTCCCAACTGGCATCCTCAAACGGGTGTCCCTTCCATCTGACCAAATACTCAAAATATGTCTTTCTCTAGGTCTTTTTGCTAACTCTCTGATCAATGACCTTTTCCATTTGCAACTTTTCAGATACATGCAATTTTTTAACCCATTGAATTTCTTTCTGATATTCTTCTCCTCTGGCTTCATCTCTTATGTAAGGATACATATCTACTACCTTGAATATGGGTGATATGCCCACATCATCTAGCAACTCTATCTCATAAGCATTTGTTTCAAATTTCCTTATGATTTTACATGACCCTATCTTTTTCATCTTCAGTTTATTATACGTTCCCCTTGGGAACCTTTCTTTTATTAGGTGTGCTAAGACTAATTCTCCCACTTCGAACTGAAGTTCTCTTCTATGATATCTGCTCTACGCTTATATTCCTGGTTGGAATTTTGCAACTGCTCTTTGATCCTATTATGAAGCTCTTGCATCTGTGCTGCAAAGTCTTCCGCTCCAGCACTTCTGAACTCGCTCTGGTCTAAGCCTCTCAACTCAGACACTCTCCTTGGCTGCATTCCATACATTATCTAGAATGGGCTTTGTCCTGTTCTCCTGTTAGGTGAGTCTTTATATGCAAATTCCACTTGTGGTAGAATCTGATCCCACTGACTATGACGTTCAACTACTAAACTCCTCAACAAATCCCCTAAAATTCGATTCACTACCTCAATTTTTCCATCCGTCTGAGGGTGATATGTTGAGCTAAAAGATAAATTGGTCCCCAGCTTCTTCCACAATGTCCTCCAAAAATGACCAAGAAATTTGGTATCCCTGTCTGAAACAATACTCTTGGGTAAGCCATGAAGTTGAACAACTTCTCTGAAAAATAGGTTTGCAATGTGTGTTGCATCACTGGTTTTCTGACATGGAATGAAATGTTCCATTTTCAAGAATCTGTTGACTACCACGAATATGGAATCACAACCTCTCTGTTTCCTTGGCAGTCCTAACACAAAATCCATGCTTACCACGTCCCATGGACTCTATGGTACCGACAATGGTTGACATAATCTTGTATTATGTCTCTTCCCCTTTGCGTGCTGGAAAATTTGACATTTTTTGACAAATTTCCTGACATCTGTTTTCATCCTTGGCCAATAATATAGATTGTTCAATTGCGCGAACGTTTTTTCATGGCTGAAATGTCCAGCCAATCCTCCACAATGTTTTTATTTAAGAATATTCTCTCTCATAGAACTCTTCGGTATACACTACTGATTTCCTTTGAATAGTAATCCATCCTGGATTAAGTATTCAATCCATTGGCTTCTGTCTCTGAAAGCAGGATTCTCACATGCTTCATAAGCATCCCTAAAATCCGAATCATCCCTATACATATCCTTAAGGTTATCAAAACCTAAGGTCTTCACACGAAACTCCTGCAGAATCAAACATTTCCTGCTCAATGCATCACCAACCTTGTTAGCAGTTCCAGAAATGTGCTTTATAACAAAAGTAAAGTTTTGCATAATTTCAACCCATTTCGCATGTTTCTGGTTCAGTTTTTCCTGTCTAGTTATGAATTGTAAAGCGTGTTTGTCGCTATACAAAACAAACTCTTTTGGAACCAAGTAATGCTTCCATTTCTTCATCTCCTGTATGACTGCATAAAAATCTTTATCATACGTGGAATATTTTATCTTGGCATCATTCAACTTTTCACTGAAGTATGCAATCGGTCTATTGTCTTGGCTTAAGACTGCTCCAACCACGAATCCACTTGCATCACATCTCACTTGAAATGTCTTACTGAAATCTTGCAGAACCAGAACTGGTTGTCTAGTTATCTTATCCTTCAACAACTTAAAAATTCTCTCTGCTTCCTCTGTCTAATGAAAATATTTATGTCTTTTCTTGACTTTGTCCATCATTGGTGCAAAAATTCCACTAAACTTTCTGATGAACTTCTTGTGAAAACTGGTTAGTCCATGGAAGCTTCTAACTTCAAAGGTATTTCTCGGCAATAGCCATTCTTTGATCGCTTTTACCTTCTCAGGGTCCATCTTCAACTCATTCGAAGAGATCACAAAACCTAAATAAATGAGCTCTTTCTTCATGAAAGGCGACTTCTTTAGATTTATCAGCAACTTCTCTTGCCGAAACCTCCTCATTACTAGAGTTAGGTGTCTCAAGTGCTCTTCCTCAGTCTTACTGAAGATCAGTATATCATCAAGATACACAATTACAAAATTTTCAATGAAATCTTTCAGGACTTCGTTCATTAACCTCATGAAAGTACTTGGCACATTCGTCAAACCAAATGACATGACAAGCCATTCATAAAATCCTTCATTCGTCTTGAATTTTGTCTTCCATTCATTGCCTTCCCCCATTATAATTTGATGATATCTGCTTTTCAAATCAATCTTTGAAAAAAAACTTGCTCCACTCAAGCAATCCATCAAGTCATCCATATTCAGTAAAGGAAATCTATACCCGATGGTGATTTTGTTTATAGCCCTCGAGTCTCTTACACATTCTCCATCCACCATCCTTCTTTGGAATTAACACTGTTGGTATAGCGCATGGACTCAAGTTTTCTCTAATTAACCCCTTGTCCATCAAATCTTGGACTTGTTTCTTAACCTCTGCATTCTCCCGCGACGTCAATCTGTACGCTTCTTTGTTCAGTAAATTCACTCCTGGTATAAGGTCAATGTGATGGCTTATACTTCTAATGGGTGGCAGCGAACAAGGTAAGTCATCCACCACTATATCAACAAAATTCTCCAACATTTTCCGAATTTCCTCCGGTAGATCATCTATCGAGGTATTGGTCAAAATGACTCTAGGTTTCCTTACCACAACAAATTGCATGTCTTCTTCTTTCTTTACTTCCTCCAGAAGTTCCTCCCCACTCATGAGAAGTATAGTCTTTCTTGATTATGCTTTCACCTTCTTGTCTTCAATTGGCAACAACATATGTATCCTACCATTTTTTTCCAAGGTGTATGTGTTCTTTCTTTCGTCATGAACAATATTCCTGTTATATTTCCACGGTCTCCCCAACAAAATATGAAATACATCCATGGGAATAACATCGCATAATATCTCATATCTATATCCCCTCATCTTAAATTCAACTAAATATTGTTTAGTGATTGTTACCTGATGTCCCTTTTGCAACCACGAAACCTTATATGGGCTTGGATGTGCAACTGTCTCCAATTCCAACTTCTTCACCATTTCTATGGATACTAGATTATCTGTGCTTCCACTTTCCACTATCACCTTTCATACCCTATCCTTGGTCTTGCAAGCAATTCTAAACAATCTGTTCCTCTAGACTGGATTCTCCGCCTCTTTCTCTGGTTTCAAGAGAATTTTCCTCATCATTAAGGATCTTCCGCCTTCTGCATCTTTTGCCTCAACATTTCACCTTTGTGCTTATGAAATGTGAGCTTTTCCTCCTCCATCTCTTTTTCTATTAGGACATTCAAAAGATTTGTGTCTGATCTTTCCATAAACAAAACACTTTATCTCACCTCCTCTGCCTCTGCCTCTTCCTCTTGTTTGTGGAAAAGTGTTCTTATCGACATATTGTCCTCTCTGTGAGATTCCTCCTCTTTTTGGGTAAATATGAGGTTTATTTTCTTCATCCTTGGGCTTCTTCACTCCATCCTGGGAAATTTCTTTGCCTCTACTCTGACTTGTACCTCTACCCCTTTGACCTTACCTCCAGGCCAATTTTTCTTCTGCCTTTAGAGAAATCTGATAAGCATCTTCCACATTTTTGATTGTCACCATGCTCATCTCATCCTGAATGTCATATCTCAGACTATTCATTTATATGGTGACCTTTTCATCATCACTCTCACGATGACTAGCTCTGATATTCAGTCGGTAAAAATCTTCAATGTATTCCTTCACTGTCATCCTCTTCTGTCTCAAATTCTGCATTCTTCCAAACAAGTTAATTTGATAGTCTCTGGGTATAAACTTGGCCTTCATTTTTTCTACCATCCTATCCTATATTTTGATTCTTTTCTTGCCTTTGCAACATCTGTCAGCCTGCAGTTCATCCCACCACAGTGTTGCATTCCCTTTCAATCCAGTGACAACATGATTTACTCTCTTATCTTCTTCGATATCTTCATAATCAAAGTATTTATCCAGAGCTCTAAACCAATCTAGCAGCTCCTCAACATCTAAGTTGCTTTCATACATCGGAATGTCCATTTTTTCTCTAGCCCCTATTCCTACAACAACTCTAAATAGACGTTCTTCTGCAGCATCTTCATCCCTAGCCTCATTTTCACTTTCGGCTTCACTGATATCTCCAATATCAGTAACTCGTCTTTGTGTTGTCTCCATAACATCTAATCGAGCACAAAGTTCTCTCATTTCCCTTTCCACGGCTGGATTGGGCATTGGTTTGTCTTGACATCTTCTAGGCAACATTGTTAAAATACATTCCACACAGAATTCAATTTACAACTTTCCTTCTGTCTCCCCCTTCCTACAGAAAACAATGATTGTAAGCTCCGATACCACTTGACGCAGCACCCCTATCTCAACAGGTTCTTCTTGACCTCCTAGTCTAAGGATCTTTCTTAATATCCCCTTGATCCAAAACGGCTCTTCGATTCCCAGCTGGAATCTTCCCACTTGTAACCACATGTCCTTCTTAGGGGCTACGCATATGAAAACAAGCACTAGGCGTGAAATCTTACCCACGTGACCAACCAATGTGATCACAACCTTTACCCGAAAAAGTATTTTGCGAATCACGATTTCGGGGGTATTGGCATGATACAACCCCAACACTCCACATCCGTGAAACCCCAAAACCTGATGTGCGACCTCTCTTCAGGACTATATCTGATGGTCCTATGCCTTCTCCTTGATTGACGACCACGATCATGTCGTGACTTCGTGTTTCATGATATCTGGACTGTTTGTGTTACACAAGCCCAATGCTCCAACTCTCGACTCTCGAAATGTCAATATCTGAACTCAAGAGACCAACAACTCTCATTGATCCAGATCCAATGGATATGATTCCTTCTAGGCTTGTGAGCGCTGAAAGGTTATCATCCTTATCCTTTCCGCCGATCTACTAGATCCAATGGCTCACAAAATTTTGGTATTCCTCCCTCCAAGAAGTTCCACCATCCATTCAGATTTTCAATGGCTCCAAGCCAAAGGAATTGGCATCAATTCTTCTGGGGTCAACCTCTGTGAGGTGACTTCAACCTTCTTCTTTTCCTCAAATCCTT
The DNA here is from genome assembly GCA_009831015.1 of Picea engelmannii. Classification (NCBI taxonomy): domain Eukaryota; kingdom Viridiplantae; phylum Streptophyta; class Pinopsida; order Pinales; family Pinaceae; genus Picea; species Picea engelmannii. The sequence continues at coordinate 57,194 of ML788113.1, forward strand.
CGAAGTCTCTATCCCTTCTGAGCTTGGCTTCTACTGCAAACTCGAGAATTCCAAGGGTTCTTTAAGCGCACTCCTTGTGGCACTCACGATAACATAAATCTATCAACCCCTCACTTGGGTTGGAAAAGTATGAGACTTCAAACTGCCTGCGTACTCCTTGCATGGCTCTATGCTATAATTTCACTTTTGCTGGTATGAGAACAACGATATCTCTTGTAAGCTTGTCTGAGGTAAAACTCAGAACCTGTCAACGCACACTTTGCGGACTTTCATTGCACTCCTTGCAGGAAGTCTTAGGACGAGAAACAATTGAAACTCATTCTCTCCCTCTAAAAGACTTCATACATTCAGTCATGAAATCATACATACATACAACATTGAAACAAATGCATAACAGAGACTGGAATTAACTGTAAACATACCATTCAATAGATGTAAACATAATTCATAAACACCATGAAATTTGGATAGAAGATTCCTTATATTAATCCAAGTGCATCTGTACATGGGTTCTATAGAACAACTATCTACTTATACACTCCTCTACAATCTTTGTTCTTCTATTCTCTTTCTCTATAACTCTCTAATTCTTACAATGAGAATACTAATACATTACAATACATACGAGGGATCTTTCTAGAGTTTTCCCTCCTACACTCTAAGCTATCTAATTGTAATAAAAGCTACAAATACTTTGCATTTAATAAAATAAATGCCTCCAACAAACAAACGAGAGAAACCACTTAAGATATGCATTACAACTCAAAACATAAATGCGAATTCATCCTTTCAAGATATTACAGTAATGCCTTATCCTTTCAAATTCAAAATTCTTTCAAAATGTGCGTTGGTGCATATCCAGTTGTCCTCCGCTCTTGCGCTTGCTTTGCTGTCTTGCTTACGATGCTCTTTCATCACTAGGCACTGCAATTTCCCATAAAATAATAAAATAAGTTTGCAATAGTAAAAGAAGAGGAATGAGTGGAAATTGCAACTTGGGAAGGTTGTAATTTTTTTCTTAGAACTCAGAAATAGGGGCGAGTGCAAGCATTGGAGAGTTTTTTTAGAGGGGAATGTGTCAAAATAATTAGATTTTGGCTTAGTATTTTTTGCTCTTTATAAATTGAGATGAATAATAACCTATAATCTAATTAATGAAATGTTTTATAGTATGCATGCTCTAACAATAATTATTGCATGCACATTTCTTGCAGAATTAAAGGTACATGAAAACAATTTTGGTTCTTATATGAGTACTGTAGTTATGGAATATTCTTAGGGATGTTACATGCATGAGGAGGAGGTTAGAGGTCTACATGTCATCATGGGAAATAGTGAGACAAAGTCTAATGGAAGAAGAGGTAGACATGATATTGTAACTATGAAAATCATGTAGAGAGAAGTGTAGAGCTATAGGGAAGATAATGAGAAGATTATGAAAGCTTAGGAAGAGATACTATATAGTTTGAATATCTTGTAGAGGTAAGCCAATAAATAATCTAGCACAAAGCAAGCATCTAGTGCTAGACAAGTGACAACTTCCAGATCCCATAGAATAAGGGATGATCATGGGACTGGCTGAAAATTAAGAGGTATGAACATGAATCATCATTCCCCAGAGAAATACACTAAAAGAGATCATGTAAGTTCAGGTCTAGGGAGTATCTCAAGCATGTCTACTATCAGGAGGTAGAGAAGAAGGCCCGAGTCAGACAATTTTCAAGATGAGCTCAGGAAAACCAAGCCACCAACTTTTAAGGGTGATCATAGAAAGGGAGAAGAGGCTAACGAATGGCTGTTGGAAATAAATAAATATTTTCAACTGTATGATTACCCCTTAATGGTAGAAACCAAATTTGCAACCTGCCAAGTGCAAGGAAAGGAATTCATGTGATGGGATAATATTAAGAAAACCAAACACCTTGATGAGAAGAATGGATCATGGAAGTAGTTCAAAGGACATTTCCAAGAGAAATATTTGCCAGAGCATTACTATGAAAGGAATATTAAATAAGTCTTTGAACTCAAGTTGGGAAGCATGACAATGGATGAATATGAGAAGAGATTCTTTGATTCGCTAAACTATGTGGACTTCATAAAGGATGAGAAGGTAAAAATCCAAATATTTATGAGTGGTTTACCCTCCTTCTATAGTGACAAGATACACTATGAAAACCCCAAGACTTTGAATGAGGCCATAAGGAGAGCCAGACATATTTATGAGTAGAGAAGATGAAGGCTAGTTTTCTGAAAAGCTTGGAATGACAAGATGAAGGGTAAAAAAGAGAAAAGACAAAAAGTTTTTAAGACACCTGATTTTAGAAATAACTCACAATTTAATAAGTGAGGACAACCAACCCAAAATGAACCTAGGATGGCAGATTCATTTGGGAAAAGGCCAAGATAACATCCCATTAAGTGTTGGGGATGTGAGGGAGATCACTTATATAGAGAATACCCTCACAAATGTCAAAGAATGAGGACTATCCACAATATTAAGGAGGATGAAACAATGGAGGACATGGGAGGAAACGTGCCGAAGATTTATGTAGCCTTGGACAGCAAGCAAGGATAATTTCAGTTCCCCATGATTGAAGTGGCAGGTAAGATTGATGACCATCGATACCAATTTTAATTGATTTTAAATCTATCCATAGTACATAAACTCTAAAATTATTGAAAGATTTCACTTTCAAAGAAGTAAGCATAAAAAATATTGGTTATTTCAGTTAGCCACAGGGGCTAAGTGGAAAATCAGTGAGCTAGTTAACACTTATCCAATATATATGAATGGACTTAACACAATGGTAGATGTAAAAATTATACCACTAGGTTCATATGATTGTATGATTTGCATGGATTGGTTGGAAACACACCATGTTGTCCTAGATTATTACAACAAAAAAATCACTTGTCTTGATGAAGAGGGGAAACAAGGCAAGTTTCAAGAAATTCAAAGAGTTGTAGTTGTTAGAGAAATTTTAGACATGCAATTAAAGAAAATTTTCAGGAAGGGATGTCAAATTTTTGCAACCCATATGGAAGAGGCAACCAGAGAGAAAATGCCAAGCATTGAAGACCATTAGGTCTTGAGGGATTTTGAAGATGTTTTCGGGGAAGTACCAGGGATGCTGCCAAAGAGAGACATTGATTTCTCTATTGATTTCATGCCAGGAGTTTCCCTAGTGTCCAAGACACCTTACAAAATGGGAACACCAGATTGAAGCAGTTGCAGTTGCAGCTTGAAGAATTATTAAAGAAAGGGTATATAGGTCCAAGTGTGTCACCTTGTGGACCCCCAATTCTTTTTGTGAAGAAGAAACATGGAAATGTATAGATGTGTATTGATTTTAGATAGCTAAATAAGGTCACCAGAAAGAACAAATATCATTTTCCTAGGATTGATAATTTGTTTCATCAAGTAAAATGTGCAAGAATATTTTCCACTATTGACTGATCGGGTTATCATCAAGTGAGAATAAAGGAATAAGATATCAAGAATACATCATTCCTGATAAGATACAAAAATGATGAATTTTATGGTTATTTCCATTTGGGATATCAAATCCCCAACTATTCTCACATGCTTAATGAATGGGGTGTTTAGGGAATACTTGGAAAATTTTGTAATTATGATCCTGGATGATATGCTCATTTTTGCGCCTCCTGGCATTCTTCGTGAAACTTCTCAAGTGGGCACAAAACTGGAATAAGAATGCACAACGTTTTTTGTGCATGTGCATTATATTTACACAAAACTTTGGGTGTCAACACCCAACCATACTCGTACCCCACCACACCTTCTCTCATGATCCCCATCTCCCCTCTCGTCCTATTCTCCCATACTCTCCCTTAGTTTATTTTCCTAAGTTATATTCCTCCTATTACATTTAGACATGTGGCAGCCTAATACATTAAGACACATGACATCCTATCACACTGAGACACATCCACATTTTTCTAGCGGGAAAAACCCTCCTATGGCTACACCAGGGTTTACAATGTAGGCAGATCAATAACTGTTTAAAATTCTCCTACTTTTCTAACTACCCCAAACATACCCCAGAATTATGCAAGGAAAGTAAAATGAGAAGGATCAGGTAACTGTACCTTTACTCCACGTCTGGTGTTGATCCTCTAATGCTTGATCTCTTCGCTAACTGCAAACCTCCTCCCAAGGCTAGCCTGCATTCAAAGATAGACAAACATAAAGCTACAAGCGTACATTTCATACATAAATAAGGGTTAGATGTTAGAATAAAAACATAAAACAAATGCAAACATTTGACACATCATGTTTTGGGACAAGAAAAGTACTTCTTTTATTGATAATAAAATGATCACTTACAACCAAAGTCGGCTACTGCTCCTCGAACCTGATCCGGGCTCCTCTTCACCAAGCTCCAAGTGCACCTCCGCGTATCTTTATCCTCTCAACCTTCTTCTTGGGAAATGGAAAGGGTTCTTATGGAGGAAAAAGGGAAAAATGAGGAATTTTGAGGCAATTCTCACAACAAGGCTGCAAATAATTGGGGCAAGGAGGGGATGTGAAAAGAGAAGAGTTTCATTGTTATCATGTCTAGATGTGGAATGAGATCCCAACACCTCCTTTTATATGAAAAAATGATGGTTATTCGGTTGGGTAACGGGCTATAGGCAGTGGATTACTTGGGAAACTACCCAATAACCCATAATCTCAACGAATTCCTTGCAACTTTTTAATTTTTGCAACTTTTGCAAGTATACATGGGTTGTAGTGGTGCAACATGCGTACGTATGCGGGATGTAGTGGTGAAGAAACCATATGTACATGGGCAGTAGTGGAGTAGAGCATGTACATCTTCAAAAATTTGGTTTTTTAGAAGAGCAACTCAATGATGGCTTGGAAAAGAATGCAAATAAGAGGGATAAATTCTAGGTATGCATATGTAGAGAAATTTAGGGTTATAACAAATGCCCCCTAATGTGTGAGGTTAGAAGAGAATCTGATGGCCGAAATACATTAGAAAATCTTCACCAATGTATGAAATGAGTGAGCCCGAGACCAGAGTTTGGGAGGTGCCATCTGCAAAAATAACAATTGTCTCTCTAAGGCAGGCATACCCATGCTTGGGATGAAATAAATCATGGCTACCAATCAAATACACCGCAGATCCATTTCATATAACTATATAAAGTGTAGCTGGGAGAAATACACAGTGGATCTACATCTCAAAATCAAAGATATACAAGTGTAGTATCCATCTTCAAGAAGTCAATAACGCTCGATGGCTGGAGATGAGGTATTCAGAGCTTGGGAAACAAATTCAAGATCTTCAAAACTCAGGTAGGAGTACAATGTGAGTGTATGACTTCACTACCTAGAGGTCTTCCACGAATCGTCTGGAAAAGACAAGAGGATCTCGATGATCAGGGATAGAACTTCATTGATTTTGAACAAGGACTTGATTGGACTTTTGGGATAGTTGGGCATGAGGGAAAGAGACAAACTGCAGAGAGGCCGACTCGGGCTGGGTGAGAATTCCCTTGGAAAAGAGCACAAAAGATGATCAGACTCAGGCAGCATGAAATTGACATAAGTTCACGATGCAGGAGGCAACACAAACTCTCTGAAAAACTTCCAAAGGTCATATTAAATCCAAAATCTTGACGAACAAACAAAAGGATGTTCTTTGTCCATGGGTGACTCATTGTGCCGCCAAAAATCAATATATATTTCCCATCCCCTCTTTATTGGTTTTTTTTTATTTTTTTTTCTTTTTAAATTTTTTAAAGAGCTTGAAAAATAATAAATGAATGCTACATTACAAAGGAGGAATGAGTGTCACAATCATACTAATTCTAGGTGCAAGGAACACACTAATGTTTAGAGCAAGGAGACATATGCAGGAAAAGGACACTCGGGGAAAAATCCTCCATGGGTCAAGGTGTCAGGTCTTAGAGGCAAAGTGCTACAAGGCTTGCATATAAGGCATGCTTCAAAGGTTCATTTGAGAGCAACATGGAGCCGACATTAGGCCAAAGTCATAGAGATGCAAATGCGATTAGAAAGACATGATGAAACCTTCAATGTGTTTTTCACGAGCCCAGAGAAGGTAAGATCGGTAGCATTTTCATGTTTAAAGTGGCTAAAAAAACGTAAAATAAGACTCCACTGGGGTACCTTTTTCGAAAATAGTCTAGTCGGTTCGAAAAAGGGGTAAACTAGAACAAAAAAGACATCTATTCAAAAACTATTTTAACGAGTGTGACACAGACAAGATCACTCGACAATGTTTTCAATTTTAAGGAGTCTGAAAAGAGCTTAACTATGGACTCACGGCCTTTTTCTAGATTTAGTCACCTTAGGCCGAAAAAGTATAAAATTTACTGAGGAGAACTCTCCTGGCGAGGCAAATCTCCTGAGGTGTACCTTTTTCCTCCATAATATACAGGCCAAAAAAAGGGGTAAACTCATGCCAATAGATATTCTTTTGGACCAATTTAACAAGTGTGAAGGAACAAGGTCACTCGACGATCTTCTTAATTTTAGGGAGTCTGAAAAGAGATTAACTATGGACTCCATGGGGTATGTTCTTCTGGACCAAATTAATGAGTGTGAAGGAACAAGGTCACTCGACGATCTTTTCAATTTCAGGGAGTCTGAAAAGAGCTTAACTATGGACTCCATGGGGATTCCTTTTTCATAAGTTTAGTCCCTCAGGCCTGAAAAAGGGCTAAAATTATAGCTAATAATACTCTTCTAGCGAACCAAAGCTCCTAGAGTATACCTTTGTTCGTAAAATTGGCCATCTGGACCGAAAAAGGGGTAAAATACCACTGGACAGACATGCCTTCAAAGTTGAGTTTGGTGAGCATGAAGGAAAACAAGATCGCTCGAAAATCGTTTCATGTTTAGAGAGTCTGAAAAGGGCTTAAAGAAGACTCTTGAAGGTTACTTTTCTCAAGTAATCCCAACGAGATCAATTTTACCAAGAGGGGGAAGCAAGGGATCCTATGCCCCCATTGGATAAACCAATGGATCAATTGCTTAGGACAAGTCTCAAGAAGGCAAACATGATTGCACAGGTTCCTACTCAGAATAAAATGAACACCGAGGATATGACGCCACATAATTAACCCGTGGTGGGGTAGATTCTACACGAACACTAGGAAAATATAAAGGGGAAGCCTGAACTAACGCTGAATTAGGATAGTGATTATCAGATGCCAGCTAGTCGATAGTGACAATGCTTCCATTGTGAGGGAAATGCATCACCCAAAAGAGCGTAGACATCACAACGTTCATAGCATATACATAATCACGCCTAAGAAGCATATTGAAATATAATGGGCCTTGCACCACTATAACATAGACAAGGAAAGTATTCCCACCTGATGAGATATGAAACTGAGGAAGAATCCCCAAATATCCACTAGGATGTCTGTCAAAATCCAACAACTCATGCGAAGTAGACACAAGATCAGGAGATCCCAATACTTTCCAAACTGAGGAGGATAAAATACTTGTAGAGGCTCCTTCATCCACAATACATCGATAAATGTTTGTTGAATTAAATTCAACCCTTATTTGAAAAGGTGTGGAAGAAGGAAGACGAGGCTCAGGAAGGTCATTCCAATCAAAGGAAACCATCCTAGGTCTTGGAGGGGATTTGCTCAAAGTGATCAAAATTCCTCGTTCTGAAAGTACTGAACTGGAAATGAAAAAAAAATAGTTGGTAGACACATCACTCCCCAAGAGAAGAGTGGGATCAACCAAATATTGCATCCGCGTGACCACTTTAGTAGACTCGACACTCTCCAAGAGAAGAGTGGGATCAGCCAAAGACTGTATTGGCGCAACCACGTTGGTAGACTCGACACTCTCCAAGAGAAGAGTGGGATCAGTCGAATGATGCATCAGCATGACCACTTTGGTAGACTCAACACTCTCCAAGAGAAGAGTGGGATCAACCGAATACTGCATCAACGTGACCAATTTCTCAACCATTGGTTGAATAGGCTGTGAGACAACATGGTCTATAGGCACATCACCCACCATAAGAGGAGTGGGATCAGTCAAATATTGCATCAACATGACCACATTGTCAACCAAAGGCTGAAAGGACAGTGAGGAAACCCCAAAAGAATCATAATCAAAAGAGCTTGCAGTCAGGGACCACAATATTCGTACCTCTAGAAGGCCAGTGCATAAATGAGTAAGGTGATCTCCCTTGAAAAGATTACAAGGGAACTTAGGATTATGTCCTATCCGTATAGGTTTCTCAACAGAATCAATGCCCCTAGCATGACTGGCAGTGGTTGGTTGCACATCTCCAACATGACTTGTATATTTTGGTGATTGGTTGATTACATGACTCGCAGAGGTTACAGACCTATCGCCAGTATGACTAGCAGTGATTGGACTTTTCCCCCCAACATTACTTGCAGAAGCTGGGTGCTTTCCCCCAACATGACTTGCAGTGGCTGGGTGTTGGTCTTCAACATGACTTGCAAAGGTTGAGGAACTATCTCCAACATGGCTTGCAGAGGTTGGTGACTTCTTCTTCCTATTCTTCCTCTTTCTATTTTGTTTAGACTTCCGGTTACTAGTAACTGTACTTTCACCAGAGGTGGGAGAAGGAGGAGGAGAAGAATTTGCTGACGAAGGAATATAAACATGGTGCCCATGACATAAAGTTCTTAACTGAGAAGCGTCAATAGAATTCGAGACATTTGGAATGGTAGCCAACCAAACCGGTATTCCCACATTCAATCCATGAATGTACAAAGTGGCCATCAAAGGGACACCAACATTTTCGAAGAAAGGAAAAGCACAAGAATCCCCTTGTGAAGGGGTTCCTTGGTTGGTATCGTCAATAATGTTTTCCATGAAGATCTTATGCACAATTTCTCCCCTTGCGGGATCATTTAAGTCCCTAAAAGTCTGATACACTGACTCTGGCAAACTGTTATAGCAAGATTTGCCTCACCCTATGCAATCTTGCACATAGGGCCTTATTCCATTTCCCTATGCAAACTTACCTTTCCTTTTGATAAAATACAGAGACAAAAATACAATTTTTCTACTTGTACGCATCTTTTACACTATACAACAAGCGTATACATAGGTTGCTTCACTACAACCCACATACATCGGGATTTGTGCCATAAAATGAAAATTAAATGTCGAGTTTCCATGTCACAATAGGAGATATATGATCCTTGGCCTTCCATATATTGGAAATGTTCTGAATTGGCCCTTTAGTTCCATTTTGAAGGCTATAAATGGGCCAATTCTGAGCTATGGAAAAGGAGAAAAAATTCAACTTTGAGAGCAAAGTTACTCTGGAGAAATTATTTACTTCATATTGAGTCTACATCCCTTTGTTCTTTAAGTCTGAACACAGTGTTTATCCCCCAAGTTCTTCCCTTATTGATGGACAACCTCGTTGTCTCCCTTCTATGAGCTTGCCTTTGGTGGAGGATTGAAGTGGTGGAGGCTTAGCTAGAAGGAACTTAGTTTCTCAGTTCCAAACCGTGCCAACACGGAAGTCTGTAATATTTTCACTTATGTTGATCATTTATTAATAGAAATAATCTCTTCCCGTCCAATTGATATCTTGCAAATATATGAGTTATTATCCATGGGCTTATTTGTTATGTATATTGATGGATTATGCTATCTAATGTTCTAACCTTTTATATTACCACAATATGCTTGCTTTTCTTGTTTGTTGATAACTTGTTGCAGGTATATAGCTTTGGGTCAAAGTGCTCAATGATGGACATCATCAAAAATATGGACGAGGTAGGTCTCTTTCTTATCTTGCTTACATATTAGTTTATATAACATGTTGTTGGAATAGAGTTGATTTCTGCAGTCATTTTCGTCTGTTGTGGTTCACCTTATCCATAGAGATATTTTCCTCTTAACACGAACCAGGGGTATAAAAATAATTCCTATAAAGAGGCAACTTCACTTTTCTAAGCGAAAGACTGAAAATTCCTTACGACTGACAAAGTGGATGGTCTACCACCCTAGGTCAGAGACCCAAATACATGACTGACTAAATCACTTTGGAAAACTAGGGAGCACATAGCACACACTAAAAGCTCCTAAAAGAAAATCAAGCAAACAACTATCTAGTAGGAAGAACAATTATGCCAACCAACACTGGAGCAACTTATTGGTGCAAGTGTAAATTGAACACGAAAACACCCTCCGGGTATACTCTGCAAAGTGTGACCCAATGTCTTCCCTAGGTACCGTGGTATACCCTCGCAGTCACCCATGTAAGTCCCTATAAAATGGGAAACTAAGTTGCCAGCTCGCAAACAGTCACCAGGTGGGTACAGTCGACAGTTGGGTGGACTGCAATGAGTAGGATAACAAGTCTGAAACCTACCGAGGGTATCGAAAGCAAGTGGTCCGGAAGAAAAATCAATATCTCGAATGGATTCGAGGTCCACGAAGCTCCGTAGGCAAATGCGAACGATAGTATCCCATGACAGATCCTCAATATACATTCCCCACTACATTTAGTCCGGCTTTGGAGGGGTTATCTTCGTTTCCTTTCCTCACACGACCTCATGTTTATCCCCTATGTTTTAGGGGGGTCCCAAATAACTTTCATGTCACTGGACTTTAACACTCCCTAGCTCTGAATCCAATGCTTGTTTAAAAGCCTTGAATATTTTCCTCTCCAACCTAGTTCAAGGCTCTAATCATAAACTAGTTGATTGACCCTACAAACATAAAAAGTCTAATTAATTTTATATTTAGCATTCATTTTAATGGATTGATTTTGTGGTAGTGCAACTGATGTTGTTAAGACTCTTGCAGAAAATGAAACTTATAAGAACATTGGCAAAGAAGGATTATCTTTCTTATTTTTCTTTTGAAATGTTTTTAAGATGAGAAGAAAACACAACACTATACTAATTTCTTTTTCTTTTTCAAATAAGAATGCAAAGTAAATGCAAAGAAAGAAAGAGACCTAAAAAACATTTTTTTTTTATATATTTTCTTCCAATCAAAGCAAAACTAACAAAAGATTCTAAAAGAAACTCATTTTTCTTAAAATTTCAATCTAAAAATAAGTTTAAAAATCTAGGAAACACAAGAAACTCTTCAAAAAGACAAGCAAACTGAAATCTAACCCAAGCTATGAATATAAAAATAGAGACACTAAACTCTGTCAAGAAACCCTAAGAAGTAAAACCTCAATCAGGGAAGAGGTTGACTGCCTCTTCTTAAAAACAATTTCTTGAAAAAGGTATGCTACTGATGCTTAAGCAACCTACATATGTACGCGGCCTGCCTATAACGAAGGATGTGTATGTATGTGTGTTGATCCACAACATGGCGCATACACCTCTGTATTTCTTGAAAAAATAAATAAACAGACCGACTGATAGGGCAGGGAGAACTGGTATGGCACCAACAGGTGACCAAAATCCCTTAAAAGACTTAGAAGACTCAACAGAAACTCAAAAGGTATAAAACCAATCAAACACCCAAAAAATCCCCTAAAACCCTAGAGGCTTCCCTAGTATGGTCGCTAGTTCTTCTAGCAGGAAAAATCACCCTATGGCTACACCGAGGTTTATAATGTAGGAAGATCAATAACCGTTTAAAAGTCTTCTACTTTTCTAACTTTCCCAAACATACCCCAGAATTATGCAAGAAAAGTAGAATGAGAAGGATCATGTAACTGTACCTTTACTCCATGTCCAGTGTTGATCCTCTCGCGCTTGATCACTTCGCTATCTGCAAACCTCTTCCCAAGGATGGCCTGCGTTCAAATACAGACAAACAAAAAGATACACGCATACATTTCATACATAAATAAGGGTTAGATGTTAGAATAAAAACATAAAACAAATGCAAACATTCGACACATCATGTTTTGGGATAGGAAAAGTACTTCTTTTATTGATAATACAATGATCACTTATAACGAAAGTCAACTACTGCTGCTTGAACCTGGTTTGAGCTCCTCTTCACCAAGCTCCAAGTGCACCTCCGCATGTCTTTCTCCTCTCAAACTTCTTCTTGGGAAATGGAAAGGGTTCTTATAGAGGAAAAAGGAACAAATGCGGAATTCTGAGGCAATTTTCACAACAAGGCTGCAAATACTTTGGGCAAGGAGGTGTTGGACACACCTACCACACTTAGAGGGAGTGTGAATGAGTGTGGGGCTCTTTTTCCCAAAAGCTTCCCTCTTTACAAAAACTCCTTAGTTAACATTCAACATTTATTCATTACCCATTGCTGTCATTTATAACCAGTTAGATGAGAACATATATCAACAATATATCATCATCAAGTCATCACTACAAGGAACACAAAGAACACAAAATGTATGTACAATTTTTCTTTTATTATGGACAACAATCCGGGGGTTTATCAACAACAACTGAATAATGCAAGACTCAGCTTACATACTCAACACCAACTGAGATGAGGAAACAATCCTCAACAAATATCAATCTACCAATAGGTACACAACCTGTCAATAGTGCAGCTAGCGTGTGTACACACCCTGGCTCACTACAGCCTGCATATGCACGTGACCAGTGTATACAACAACCTGCGTATACCTTCTGAGCTATTAGGGTTTGTCCTTCAAAATTAACTCAGATTCTCTGCAATCAATATATCATTCTCTTTTGTCTCTAACTGTCCAATCTGACCACCGGCCAGTCACAACACATCCAAGCTCTCCAATAGCTTTCTCATGCTCCACAAAAAATCAATATGAATGATATCTCAATCATGTATAAACAACTAAAATATACCATAGCAATCATGTCACCACTGAATCAAAAGAGTATTGCTCACTCCATCAACCAAATCAACCAAACTGAACCACATCATAAAATCCATACCAAGAATTCCCTAATCATTCACAACACATCAAACAATAGTATCCATCAAGACAATAATGTAACCATACCAGTGTCTCAGTGATAGATCTGATCCCATAGAATGCAGATTTGGAACTTGCCTCATCATTAAAGAGCTTGGCACCAGCTCAAATACAAATCTCCATGATTTTATCCACTATATGCTCCCTGTCCTCATACAACCCACGTACATACTCTCCCTATGCACAACCAGACTGTGTATACCTCAATGTATACGCACCCTATACACAGACAACCCACGTATGCATCAGAAACTAGGGTTTCTGAAGTTCAGATAATTTTTCCGTCAAGATCTCTAACATTGCCGAAACTTTGATGCGTCCATGAGATCCTCCTTTCGCTCTCTTCCTTAGAACAAATCTTCAATCATGCTCAAGATATCCACACCAATAAGATTCTCTCACAAGAAGCTCTCCATCAATACTCCAAAATATATTCACAAGAAGCTCTCCATTGATCCCCAAAAAGGATTCTCACCAAAATGTTCATTTCATAAGTGATCCTAGCTTCTTATTTATACTTTCATCTTCTAGGTCACTTAACCCAATTCTAGGTCACTTAACCCATTTCTAGGTTACTTAACCTCTTTTCCTTATTTTAGGGTTAACCACTTTCCATAAACAGAAAGTTCTCCAATATTTTATCAATTAAATATTCCTTCTTGATTTTGTCACCTCACTTAATCATTTAAATAATCTCCTTGAATTTGTCACTTTATTTTATCATTTAAATAATGATTTATTCTTTTAAGGTTACTTTGACTTCTTTGACCTTGGGGGCTTCAAGCCTTTATATAGGGGTCCTTCAACTTCGTAGAGCCATAACCCTCAAACCGTGAGGAGTTATGTGACATTCCACATACCATCAGAAATGGCATGACAAGCACTATCCATCTAGGATAGTTTCACCAACAAATTCATTGATCTTCATCTCATTATTCCACATACAAGCATGGGTCCTCCAACCATTATTCTAGGATAACTCAATCCGTAAAGCGTCTTCCCGTGAGGGCTTTCACCATAAGGGGACCACTTTGGAGTTCATCAATTTGTGCACCTTATCAATCATGATAAGGCAAAAATGAGTCATCATTGCATCAATTCACCACTGCAACATATGTATCAATGAAAACTCATTGATCCATATTCATATATGTATTATATCAATGATCCATTTTTATCAATTGGTTTCCACTTGGACATCTATCATCCTCATCAAGGAAAATCATCAATCAATCAACTACTTGACATCAATTAATGAAATCAATCAATCAAACCATTTTCATCAATGACACATGATCCAACAATCTCCCAATTAATCAAACCATTGGAATCAATGACAACATGATCCAACAATCTCCCCCTTTGGCATTGATGGCAATACCAACATTGATGTCAACACCAATTACCAATTATTGATGTCAACATGTAGATAAGACATGTTCTACATTAATAGTCAATGTGATTATCTCTCCACATCAATCTCTCCCCATCAATAGACATCAATCACATCAATGTGATTATCTCACCCCTTTAACATCAATCACAAAGGGCCATTCTCCTCTTGGGGCTGCTCCCCTTGTCTTGTTGCCGCTAAATAATATCTCCCCTTTTGAACAAGGGATATCACTTTGATGTAATGTTGAAGATACATCGAACATACTCCCCCTGTGACCATCGCTCCTCCTAGAATTATGCCTCTGTGCTCTTTCTTCAAATGTAGGGCTCTTTTCTATGTATGCATATGATAAATATCTCCTCCTAGAATCATGGGAAGAAGAATGACTCCCCCTATCTTGTCTGCAAGATGAACAATATGCTACCATATGACGATCCTTGGACCTGTTCATGCATCAAACTTGTGCCATACCATACATCATGAAACAAAATATATGTCATCAATGAAATCATGAACAACAATATATATCAACCAAGTACATCATGTACCAAAATGTGCCCATAATGCACAACACCCATATACATCAGCCATGTGCAAAAAGATATCAACCATGGAATGTATCAACCATATGCATCTATCAATATGCCAACATGTGCATCTACCAATATGCCAACCATGTGCATCTATCAATATGCCAAACAAATACCATCTATGAGTGTACCATCATGCATCATCACTTGCACCAAGAAGGTATATCAACCATGCATCAAAAAGCTATGACTCCCCAATTATGTACAACATGACTATCAACTCAACTCACCAACTACATGTCTCAATATGTAGCCCAACCATATGCTTCCAATAATACATCATAAGATATATCAATGAAACTCAAATATGTACCAAGCATGTACTCCAATCAGATCAACATCAAACCATACTCATGTGTCAGTCCCATGCACCCAAGATTTATTTTATATCATAACCTTGCGTGATCTAACGTAGAACCATGAAAACCTGCAGCAAACCATGTTAGTACCTGCAATAAACAATGTCAGACCCTGCAAGACAGAGTTATACCATCACATCAAGATGCAAACCCTGTGCATAGCCCTTTTCCTTAGGCTTCACCACATATACATGGCCTGCTGCACAACAGAGCGCATGTGTACGCAACCTATACAAGGTTAGCCTGCATATGTATGCAACTGTCACCATTGTCACCCACGTATGTCTTAGTAGATGACACTTTTGAACTTCCCTTCAGTCTTCCATTATGATCTGATTGCTCTCTTCTTCACCCACTTATGTAGATGACCTTTCTCCTCAGAACTTGAACTCTGAGCATCCATCTTTTCAAAGATGTCTCCCTTTCTTACTTCATTCCTTCTTCTATACATGCTATGTGAAGTCCTCATCATGGACTTTCTTCTTGTGTTCCAGCACTCATGGGATTTGTGGCCAAATCCACTACAGTTGTAGCATCTCATGGAGTTACAGTGAACAACAATATGTCCTACTTGATCACATCTCCAACACCTTGTGGTGTTATTGAATATTCCATTATATCTCCTTTCATAAGATCTACATTCAAAATCTTTGTGACCATATCCATTACATGAATAATAATGACCATGAAAAATACTTTCTTACCTTTGATTTGGTGTCCCAAGGATATCTTCTTGATGTCTTCCTTTCTTTGTTCTTTTGAAATTTTCTTTGCCTTGTGTAGATGGTTGCTTTGCAACATTGTCTTCCTTCTTTGATGGACTTACCTCATCCTTATTTGAGGTTCTTTCTTCATCATGTGTATCTTCTCCTTTGTATCCAAGACCTGATTTATCACATGATGATCTTTGAATTTCCAAGATCTCATCCAAGATTCGTGAGCTATTCAAGAATTTGTTTGACTTTTCCACCTTCTTTCTAAAATCAACAATTTCAGCTTCTAACTTACAACATGACTCTTCCTTTTCATTTATTTGAATCTTCAATAGTTCCTCTATTCTTTTGGCTTCTTCAATTTGGGTCTTGAGATGAACAATGGTTTCAAAACTTTTGCTAATCTCATCATCTACATTCATATCTTCTTTTCCATTCTTTAGTCTTGTGATCTCTTCTTCCTTTTCTTCTAATTTGGTATTATTGCTCTCTTCTTGTTCCTTGATCATTTCCCTTAGTTTCAAGATGTGCCTTAGAATCCTCCTAAGAAACTTCTTAGTGTTATCCAAAATATAGTTATAGTCTATATAATAATGATCACTTCTATATCTATATAAACCCTCTTCAACTTCCTTTTGAAGTTTTAATATATTTTCTTCTATTATTTTCATGGGATAAATACCATCAAACTTTACACAAATTGTTTCTACATCTTCTTCTTCACTTGTAGAGAAAAATTCATCATCATCATTGCAATCAAGGGTTTTTGAGGGTTCTTTACCTTCATTTGAAATATCTTCACTATGTTCCTTTTTGCCAATACCAACACATAATTCTTTTCCTTCATTTGAAATGTTTTCAAGATGTTCTTTTGTGATATCATCACTTGATTCTTTATCTTCACTTGAAATGTTTTCAAAATCACATTTAGAAATAATGCATTCAAGAGTTTTTGGAGATTCTTTACCTTTAGTGATCTTGATGGAGTGATCCTCAATATCTTCTTTCTCCTTCTTTCTTTGATATGTCTCCTCGAACTTTAGCCATATATCCTTGGTGAAAGTGCATTGTTCCATGCTTTCTTTGATAGGGCTTGAGAGTCCACTAAGAATGGTCTTGAGAGCCAATGCATCATTCTTCTTTCCTTCTCTTTGAGCTGCAAACTTTGACTTGTTATTCAAAGGAACTTATCCACAAATGGTTGCCTTCCAAATTGTTGCTCCCATTATCTTCAAATGTAATCTCATCTCTATTCTCAAAGTAGAATAGTTTTCCTCATCAAGGATTGGAACTTCATCATCCATTTGTGTGTCTATGGATCTCCTTCAAGATTGTTAAGACTTGTAGTGAAGGCCTTCTCTAATACCAATTGTTGGACACACCTACCACACTTAGAGGGGGGGTGAATGAGTGTGGGGCTCTTTTTCCCAAAAGCTTCTCTCTTTACAAAAAATCCTTAGTTAACATTCAACATTTATTCATTAACCATTGCTGTCATTTATAACCAGTTAGATGAGAACATATATCAACAACATATATCAACAATATATCATCATCAAGTCATCACTACAAGGAACACAAAGAACACAAGGTGTATGTACAATTTTTCTTTTATTATGGACAACAATCCGGGGGTTTATCAACAACAACTGAATAGAGTACAACTCTACAAGAGCACCAGCTCTATAATGCAATACTCAACTTACATACTCAACACCAACTGAGATGAGTCAACAATCCTCAACAGATATCAATCTGCCAACAGGTACGCAGCCTATCAGTATTACAGCCAGCGTGTGTACGCGCCCTGGCTCACTACAACCCGCATATGCATGCGGCCAGTGTATACAACAACCTACGTATACCTTCTAAGCTATTAAGGTTTGTCCTTCAAAATCAACTCAGATTCTCTGCAATCAATATATCATTATCTTCTATCTTTGACTGTCCAATATGACCATCAACCAGTCACAACACATCCAAGCTCTCCAATATCTTGCTCATGCTCCACAAAAAATCAATATGAATGCTATCTCAATCATGTATAAACAACTAGTGTACCATAGCAATCATGTCACCACTGAATCAAAAGAGTACTGCTCACTCCATCAACCAAATCAGCCGAATCGAACCACATCATAGAAGACATACCAAGAATTCCCTAAGAATTCACAACACATCAAACAATAGTATCCATCAAGACAATAATGTAACCTTAATAGTGTCTCAGTGATAGATCTGAGCCCATAGAATGTAGATCTGGAACTTGCCTCATCATCTAAGAGCTTGGCACCAGCTCAAACACAAATCTTCATGATTTTATCCACTATACGCTCCCTGTCCTCATACAGCCCACATACATACTCACCCTATGTACAGACAACCCACATATACCTCAATGTATACACACCCTATACACAAACAACCCACATATGCATAAAAAAATAGGGTTTCTGAAGTTCCGAGAATTTTGCTGTCAAGATCTCCGACATTGCTGAAACTTTGATGCATCCATGAGATCCTCCTTTCACTCTCTTCATCAGAATAGATCTTCAATCATTCTCAAGAGATACACACCAATAATATGCTCTCACAATAATCTCTCCATCAATACTCCAAAAGAAATTCGCAAGAATCTCTCCATTGATCCACAAAAAGGATTCTCACCAAAATGTTCATTTCACAAGTGATTATAGCTTCTTATTTATACTTTCATCTTCTAGGTCACTTAACCCAATTCTAGGTCACTTAACCTATTTCTAGGTTACTTAACCTCTTTTCCTTATTTTAGGGTTAACCACTTTCCATAAATAGAAAGTTCTCCAATATTTTATCAATTAAATATTCCTTCTTGATTTTGTCACCTCACTTAATCATTTAAATAATCTCCTTGACTTTGTCACTTTACTTTATCATTTAAGTAATGATTTCTTTTTTTAAAGTCACTTTGACTTCTTTGACCTTGTGGGCTTCAAGCCTTCATATGGGGGTCCTTCAACTTTGTAGAGCCATAACCCTCAAACCGTGAGGAGTTATGTAACATTCCACATATCATCGGAAATGGAATGACAATTACTATCCATCTAGGATAGTTTCACCAACAACTTCATTGATCTTCATCTCATTATTCCACATACAAGCATGGGTCCTCCAACCATTATTCTAGGATAACTCAATCCATAAAGCATCTTCCCGTGAGGGCTTTCACCATAAGGGGACCACTTTGGAGTTCATCCATTTGTGCACCTTATCAATCATGATAAGACAATAATGATTCATCTTTACATCAATTCACCATTGCATCATATGTATCAATGACAACTCATTGATCCATCTTCATCTATGTATCATATCAATGGTCCATTTTTATCAATTGGTTTCCACTTGGACATCTATCATCCTCATCAAGGACAATCATCAATCAATCAACTACTTGACATCAATTAATGACATCAATCAATCAAACCATTTTCATCAATGACACATGATCCAACAATCTCTCAATTAATCAAACCATTGGCATCAATGACAACATGATCCAACAGGAGGGGATGTGAAACAGGAAGAGTTTCACTGTTCTTATGTCTAGATGTAGAATGAGACCCCAAAACCTCCTTTTATATGACAAAAGGATGGTTATTCAGTTGGGTGACGAGCTAGAGGCGGTGGATTAGTTGGGAAAGTACGCAATAGCCCATAATATCAACGAATTCCTTGCAACTTTTTAATTTTTTCAATTTTTGCAAGTATACAGGGGTTGTAGTGGTGCAACATGTGTATGTACGCATGCTGTAGTGGTGCAACAAGCATATGCACGTAGGCAATAGTGTAGAAGAGCGTGTACATCTTTAAAAATTTGGTTTTTTAGAAGAGGAACTCAGTCATGTCTTCGCAAAGAATGCAAGTAAGAGGGCCAAATGCCAGGTATGCATATGTAGAGTAATTTAGGGTTATAACACATTTGACTGGGTGATGATTGGGTAGTGACTAGGTGACCAAAATTATACTAAGTCATGAATTTATCTAAGGCACTAGAGCTACACTAATTCTTTCATAAGCTCTTTTATTTCACATGAATGATAAGGACAAAATTTTCATTATAAACATTAAGTTCCTCACCCTCCATAATGCATGTGGGACTAAAAAAGAAAAAAATTGAAGCAAGGGATAATATTGATCCACGAACTAGATCGAAAACTATTGAGTACCGATTTTCCGTACCTCATAACTCTTGATCCAGATGTTCGTTTGGGGATAACTATACCTCATTCGAAAGGTAATTTGACTAGGGAGACAATGGGATAGGTTTAAATGGATGAATATGGCCATACATTTTCTAGAAATTATAAGAACAATCAACTCGCATTTCATGACTTGCTGGGAACTTTATTTGGAACCTCAACTTAATGAGGCTATAAGTTGAGATCCAGACCTCCAAATTTCACTCAAGAGGACTTGTTGGAAAGACATAATAATGGAGATTATTTCTAGAATGCTTTCAATGATTGGGAATTCACTTATCATGCTTAGATTTTGACTAATTTGAACATTAGTTGAACCAAATTTGGTAAATAGGTACCTAAAATTATATAGGATGGAAGAGAAGACACTTGTAGCAGTAATGGGTAAATGTGAGAAAATATTCTAAAATTTTGTATACCAAAACTTCCACCTTGGAGCTCAGATTTGAACAAAGGAATAGTCATTGGAAAGGTCTTGAGGAGGATAAGTTATCTATCAACTCATAATTTTGAACTAAGCACTACATTTTATCATAAAATAATAAAATAAGTTTGCAATAGTAAAATCATACCAATGAGTGGAAATTGCAACTTGAGAAGGTTGCAAATTATTGCTTAGATATTAGAATGACGCATGAGTGCAGCTTTCGGAGAGTTGTTTCAGAGAGGAACGTGTCAAAAGAATTAGATTTTAACTTAGTACATTGTGTTCTTCATAAATTAAGATGAAGAATAACTTATAATCTAATTAATGAAATGTTTTATAGTATGCATGTTCTAACAATAATTATTACATGCACATTTCTTGTAGAGTTAGAGGTACATGAAAACAATTTTGGTTCTTATATGAGCATCGAAGTTATGTAATATTCCTAGGGATATTAAAACCATGAGGAGGAAATTAAAGGTCTACATGTCATCATGGGAAATGATGAGACCGACTCTAATGGAAGAAGAGGTAGACATGAGCTGGTAACTATGAGAATCATGTAGAGAGAAGTGCAAAGCTACAAGGTAGATCATGAGAATATTATGAAATCTTAGGAAGAGATACTACAAAGTTTGAATATGTTGCAGAGGTTATCCAATAAATGCTCTGGCAAAAAGCAAGCAGCGAGTGCTAGACAAGTGAAAACATCTAGATCCCATAGAAGAAGGGATGATCATGGGACTAACCAAACATCAAGAAGCATGAACATGAATCATTGTTCCCCAGATAAATCCACTAAAAGAGATCATGCAAGTTCAGGTCCAAGAAGTATCCCAAGCGTGTCTCTTGTTAGGAGGTAGAGAAGAAGGCACGAGTTAGACATTTTTCAAGGTGATATTAGGAAAATAAAGCCACCAAATTTTAATGGCAAGCATAGAAAAGGAGAAAAGGCTAAAGCATGGTTGTTGTAAATGAAGAAATATTCCCAACTGCATGATTACCCCTCAAGGGTAGAAACCAAAATTTCAACTTGCCAATTGCAAGGAAAGGCATCCTTGTGGTGGGATAAGATTAAGCAATACACACACCTTGATGATAATAAGGTCTCATGGAGGTAGTTCAAAGGACATTTCCAAGATAACTATTTGTCAGAGAATTACTATTAAAGAAAGATGAAAGAGTTCTTTGAACTCAAGTTGGGAAGCATGACAATGGATGAATATGAGAAGATATTCTTTGATTTGCTAAAGTATGTGGGATTCATAAAGGATGATGATCCAGGTGGATATCGGTGGCCACCCACCTATTCCAACTGGCTCACATGAAATTTTCATCTTGACAGTTATTTTCCTAGCTTTTCGGGTCCTAAACTTTTGGGGTCGTTTTGAGGCCCTATACAACAGTTTTTGGGCTTGCCACAATCACATTGTTGATAAAGTTTGAGTGTGATGGAAACATGTGTATTCCTACGATAGACCTTTCCAATGGGTTATCGTGCGCCTAAAACGAAGATCGTATGCAAAAGTTACGACCCCGAGAAGTTGATGTACCAACTTACCCCATCGGGGCCCACACGACTTTTGGCTCTTCATCTCCTACGGTTAGGTTTTTGGATGTATAGGGTTTTCTCACTCATGTGTGATGATAAAAAGGCCTTTGGAGCCTAATTGTACTCATATTCTTGCAAATGAGTGTAGGCATCACATCTCTTCTTAGAGATAAGCTACTTCCATTCCCGCAAGCTTGTTTCAGTCTGTATTTTTACAGTTTCAACATTTTCTCTTTAGTAATAGAAATCAAGTTTTTTTGTATCTCTGTGTATTTTTTTGATATACCTCTGTATTTCATTTTGTTCCATTATTAAATCCCGGTCAGTGGTATCATAATGGTCTGTTGGGTAAAACATATACACTATTAATTCCAACCTTAAGTTATCAACCGGGGCCCATAAGATTCGAGGCACAAGCACAATATTTGTAGGATTAGAGCCTATCTTAATCTAATATCTAATTTCGACAAACACACACTTCAAAATGGAATGAATGAAATGAAGAAAAGCACAAATGAAAATTGACACCGTAAGTATAGCTTAACACTGGATCGCAAGATCACGTCTCCCGAGTTACATCCCTATCTTCAATGGCTTATTCCTGTAGTGGTTAACTAAGTTATGGGAAAACCAAATTAAAGCGAACTAGATTAAAAGAAAAGTAAGGAAATATGAAATTAACTACATAATTTACCCAAACTAGCATTCAAATCAGTCAGATGGATGAGGTTACTCAAACCCACATGTATGTGTGCTACTGACCTAAAGGGGAATTTACTAGTCTTAAGAGAAAACCCATAAAAATCCTAATTAACCCTATATCGAAAAAAATGATGCACCGTAAAAATTTCACAAAAACACACTTTAAAGAGTTGTCCTCAAGAAAAGATATGCTTGAAAAAAAACAAGGTATGTGTTGGTATGAGAATGTTTTGTTCCCCCATATGAGAATGGATATATCCACCTTACAAATATACTCCTTCTAATGCTTCATCGCAATACATAACAACATATATACATCACAATGTATAATATATATTTATGGAAACACATGTAATATGACAACTTTGAAACACATATATACAAATCAATATATCACAATATAATAAATAGGTAACAAAACAAATATATAACAAAACAAAACGAATATTTATAAAACAATATACAACAATATGATAAGTAGGTGACAAAACAAATATATGACAAACAAAACACACAATATACAACAATATAATAAATGAGTGACAAAACAGAAATACAATAAAACAAATATAATGAGACAATGAAGCAAATATGTAGCAAAACAATATAAAATAATATAGTGGACAATGTTTATCAACACAACATATAATAATTACATACACACTGGATATAACGATACATGCCCATACGAGGACATATAAAAAAATCACATAACATATAACCAATATAACACAAGATATATAAAACATTATAACCCAAGACAAAACCTAAAAATATACATGGAAAAAAATGTACATCTCTCACTGCATCAAAGGGATAAGAGGAAGGTGGATGGAAACAACGTTAATAATAGAGTTGAAGTATGTCCTTGTATACACGAAGAGCAATCTTGAATGGAAATGCAAACTCGATGATCTAAAACAAAATACACTCCTTGTGTGATGATTTATCATAAGTTGTTTTATGTTTAATTCAACAAACAAGAGATGGTTGAGTTTGAAAGAACATATCGATTTCCTATGCAATGAATTTGTGAATTTAGCAGACCATCTCATTCTGTAAACAAATGCAACAACAATTTATCAAAACAATATGAAATAAAGTAAGAAATGGATTATCCATTCAAAGGAAAAGAAATGCAGTGCAACTTATTTACAAATGCAAGAAAGACTAGCTACTACTGAAACGTAAAGAGCATACTACAATTGACTATATTACAAAACATTAGAACGGAGAAGTTGTGGGCCCTCCCAACCGACATCACGCTACCTAGGAAACTACAGGATCATAGACGGTTATCACCACAACCAGTTCTCCAAAGATACCAACATATAATTGTATCAAAAGAAGTCTCAAAAGTACATCAACAACTGTAGATATCAATACTCCAACATTCATAAATTGAAGCAATAAAAAACATCCCCCCTTACAACAATTACATTATATTTATACAGTCTTCTTGAATCTCGATGTGTACAAAGAGAAACTGATTAGAGATTTTTCGTAGCGATGATCTTGGACCCACTTCCTTCAAAATATACGTGAGAGTGTATTTATCAACCAAATATTTGATGTTTAAACCAAGACTCATGAAATCTGGGCGTTACATTTGGTTTCTTCCAAACCTGGGTGCATCCCAAAATCTGTTCAAATGTCATTTGAAGAACTAGCAATAAATCCTCAACCATTCCTTTGTTTGGAAAACGACCAACTAGAGACCCAATTTTTCATGCTAGGAACAAAACCCATGTTCCAGATTCTCCATATTTGTCTTTATTTGCATGAAAATCGAGGCCAAAATTGTCTATCTAGAACTTTTATTATTTTGTCTTAGTTATTCCCCTTGAGCTGGAGGTTCACATGTGCAAACTGGGTGGATTTTGACACACATGTACACATTCTGAAGTCGTTGCGAAGAAAACTCATGTTCCTGAGTTTTACCTCAAAACGCGTGAATATGCTAAACAATGATGGGTACCAGAATGACAGTATTGGTGCAAGAATGTTGAAATGCAGTTATGGCATATGAATGTTGATCATGGTGATACAAGAATTACACTTCACAAACTGTGATCAATAAACCATGATATATTCACCTTTTAACCACTAAAAACATAGAAAAATGATGTATTAACTCTTGACTCTCAAAATAGTCAAAGAGTCACCTACATGCAAAGAATTGCAATACATACACAGTTAAAAAAAATGTTATATACATATATATTAAGTAAACTATAAGTGGGGACGCCCTATAGTGTCATTCAAATAAATAACCAGGAAGAGCCCCTTTGAAGGAAAAGTCACATAAACTCTTTATTGTTGATGGTGATGTTTGATGCTTATGGATCACCTACATGATGATTATTTTGATATGAGCTTGAGTGGTTTCAACTAGTATTCAAAATTACTCTTTGGGCATTTTTTTAATTCTAACTACAAATGTCGAGCAAAATTATCTCCAAAAAAAAGGGTGTTCTATGGTTGTTGTTTCAAATGATAAAATAGTGTTTTGTTTTTTTAATGAATGCATCGACATGATGTATACCCACTAGATGCTAAGTTTTAGACATACAAGAAAAGGGTGACCTGCATACATATGCACATAGTGTTGGAAGATTGATTGTTGTCATTGATGTCAACCCTAGTCATGGGTTTTGGACCGCAAGATTGATAAAGGTATTTGGACATGAAGGAAAATGCACATGCATATACAACACCCATGA
>ML788113.1:97443-109888 GCA_009831015.1 Picea engelmannii
CCGAAAGGCATCTTCACGTACATGAAAGTGCCCCATGGTGTGGTAAAAGTGGTTTTATCTTGATCGTCCGGGTGAACTAGGACCTGGTTGTAACCTGAGAAACCATCTAGCAGAGATATCCTACTGGACCCGACCACTCTTTGTAGGAGGTGGTCCATTTTTGGTAATGGGTAATTATCTTTCAAGGATACTTTGTTCAGATTTCGGAAATCAATACAGAGTCTGATTTCCCTGGTCTTCTTCCATGTAGGGACTAAATTAGAAACCCACTTAAAGAAACGTAGCGGGACTATGATCTTGGCATCATACATCTTCCTGATTTCTTTTTCTATTAGAGGGAGCAACTTGGGATTTATCCTCCTAAGTTTCTGTCTAAATGGTTTTTGGTCTTCCTTTATGGGAATTCTGTGTTGTATGATGCTGGTATCATAGGCTTTCAAATCTTCATAGCCCCAAGAAAAAACGTTCGAATACTCTTTGAATATCTCAATGTATTTAAGCTTTTGTTCTGGGGGTATTGATTTGGACAGTTTGACCATCCTAGGTTTTTCCTCAGTTCCTATATTATAGTCCTCTACCTCTTGTCCATGGGCTTCTATTTTTGGTTTCTTAGCTACATCGTTACTGTCAAACAAATCTTCTAAAGGGACGAGACCTCTGGGTAAAACATTGCTTTTTAATTGTAAAACATCGGCCTCCATTTCTTCATCCCCTAAATCTCTTGAATCTATTGTATCTACAGTATTCACACTATCTATTTCAAATTTGGAACTATTTACATTCTCGTCTTCATTTTTTAAATCTATGTTTGTACATTCAAAATTGTTCTTGCATTGCAGAAAGTCTTCTATCTGATCATCATTTCCAAACACCTGCCAGTACCTGATATTATCGGGAACCATAGGTCTACATTTAACTTTGACAGTGTATGGGCGAGTTTGGCGGAAAGGGATTTTGCAGGAGGCTGCTGACGTAGCCAATCCATCAGCCAGAATATTCTATCCTCTCGGCATTACCTGCAAGTCAACCTCATAAAAAAAATTCAAAGCATCAAGAACAACATTTATGTAAGCTCTAAGGCGTGGGTGTTTAGCAGCATATTCCCCTTTAATTTTCTTAATTATTAATTCAGAGTCACCCCTTACCATTATCTTCTTAGCACCAATCTTTTTCAACAGCTTCAGACCGAGCATTAAAGCTTCATACTCGGCAACGTTGTTAGTGCAATGGAAATTTAGTTTGTAGGAATGATTCTCTGAATACCTTTTTCGATGATTATGCAACCAGACTCCAGCACCTGCTCCTTCTTTACTCACAGCTCCATCAAAATCCATACTCCATAAATCGGCGGGGAAATCTTCAGTGATTATATTTTTCATCTTTGCGGCCTCACCGCTTTCTGGGCCTTCATCTTGACTAGATACATCTTCCATCAGCTGAGTATCTTTCTCTTCCGTATCACCATCATTGTACAAGATGAACGAATCTAAATATGAATGAGCAGAGTAAAGGGGGTAATTATGAGGTTTCTCTTGACTACTGACCATATACTTCATCAGTGTTTCTCTGTATAACCTCCTCTGTTGTCCAAACACTGGGATAGTGGCGTAAGACATATCCAGCTGCAGGGTTCCTTTCAACTTATCTCCCCAAGACCAGGATAGCAACATACCATACTTTGGCGGGATGTCTGCAACCACCACATCCATTACCATGCTTTTCGAAGGGATCTGAACCAGGGTGATGCACAAATCTTTAATCAAACCAATACATTTGACTTTGCTGGAGTCAAAGGAGTGTAGATCTTTGTAAGGCCTAGTGACCTCCAATCCCAGTTTTTCCATTACTGCTTTAGGCATCAGGTTATGAGAGGCACCAGAATCCAGCATAGCGTTATGCAATATCAAATCATGTATGTTCAAACTAATGTAAAAGGGAGCTACATCACTGGTATCGTCTCAACCATCTACTTCAGGTCCGAAAAGAAGTTCGAGATGACCATCAATAAGGTTCACAGTGTCTGAATGAGTCACTGATCCAATAGTCAAGGCCTTGGTTCCCGTGTCAAATTCAATGGCCAGTGCTTTTATTACCTGTGAACGATACCCATCTCGGTTCATCAACTCTATAAGTGGGATGGGAATTTTTATTTTTTCCAATTCCCCTTCAAGGCTAAAGGGTGTAAGAGCTCTACCTTGGCTCATCAGTTATGATTTGTCTGCCAGGTTCTTCAGCTCAGAAGTACTTGGCAGGTTATCATGTGAAGCATCAGGTTGTGATGGTCTTTTCAGGATGGTGATGTTTTTCTTCAACGGAGGGTCAGCTTTATTCTTCTCAGGAATCTTATCAGTAGTCTTTTCAGTAGAAGGTTCAGGGACTTTCTTGGATTCGACTGTCTTCTGTGTTTCTATCATCTTCTTGGATGGGGCCCCTTCTGTCTTTGAACCCCCTTCTATCTTCCTGATGCGCAGATTATACTGCCTGTGTACCTCCAGAATAGCATTCTCAAAGGCCCGTTGTTCCTCATCTTTGGTTTCCTCGCTTACCTTTGTTTGATTCAGCAGAAAAAGTTCCTGCTCTTCTCGAGTAAGGAAAATGGCCTCATTGTCGTGAATGCTTATAAGGTTAATGTGAGTGTCCTCCAATTCTTCAATCACCTCTCCCCCTTCATCGACATAGTTTTCTTGTAGAGGAGGCCTGATCAGCTGATCAGGACCTCTCTGATCCCTTTGATCTCTCAGATCTCTTTGATCCCTCTGTCTGATTTGACGAGGGTTTCTTCTAAAATTGGGGTTTCGAATCTAAGGAGCAGGTGTGTTGTCTCTCAGAGGATTTCTGTCTGAAATACTCGTTCTTTCTATCAATAATTCTAATGTTCTGACCACAGAATCCAATTTGGAATCAGTGGTTGACGTGGAAGGTTCTTCTTTGATCGTGACTCTCCTTTCCGACCTTTGACGGGCCCGTTTTGCCAACAGATTGTCCTCTACACTGATAGCACTCTTCTGCATGTCCTCCAGGGTGGCAGCATTTTGTTCTCTTAATTGGTAAGACATATCTGCATCAAATCCATCAGGGAATTTAATCAATTCCAGGCCTTGGGGTGGTTTGATTTCAGTGGGAATTGCATTGTACAGGTTGTTAAAGCGGGTGCAATAATCCTGTACTGTCTCACCTTGGTTTCTTTTTATATTCTCGTATTCTGACAGTATCTGGAGAGGGTTTTTCTTTACCTCCCATCTGTCAAGAAAAATTCTTTGGAACGCAACAAGGTCAGGAATTGAGGCGGTGGGTAAATCTTTGAACCATTTCTTGACGTCTCCCATCAGACTCTGGGCAAACAATCGCATTTTCACGTCCGCCTCATCAACTTCTTGTAAGTCAAAGTAATCGTTCATTTTGTCTATGTGTTGTTGGGTGTTTAACGGTCCGGTCGCGTCGAACTGTGGAAGTCTTGTTTGGTAATATTGGGGCATGGCATGTAACGGCGCAACCAAGACCAACGGGGCATAACGAGCTGCCATGATGAGTGGAGGAGGTTGAAGAGTAACCTGGATGGTAGGTGATGTAGCGACTGAAGATGAAGGTGAGGAGGGACTGCACGACACTGAGGTGGTGATTTGAAATTTAGTCTTGGGAGACAAAACTTCTGGGGTTCAAGGTTGCAACACAGTTGGATCAAAAACGAGTCCTGACACAAAACTATCGGACCGTGTTCTAACCCGATTTCGAGGCGGCAAAGTATCAAGATCAAGGTTTTGAGAGGTAACGGGTTTTCCTGAAAATGAAGGTGACTTATGCAGGGAATTATGACTCCCTAAGCTGGAAGCCGAGGCCTTTCACCTGAGCAAATGTTCGGGGTTATCTATCGCTACTGAGAGTTCTGGGTTGGGATGAGATGGAGTGTGAACTTTCTTGGAAGCCAGAACTATTTTTGGGTTTTTACATGTATATTTTTTTAATTTTGTGAGTATGAAAATAATATGTACAAAGTTTGATCAACCTCTAACATTACTTTCTTCTCAGAATCAAATGTTCTTTTTGGGGGAAAGAAAATGTGAAATTGTCAAATTTTAGTTCCTCCCCAGTGGAGTCGCCATTATGTTAGCACTTGGTACATTCCTAGAGGTTGAAAAAGAAGAAATTTACAAAGGTAACTTTATCCAACCGCTTTTAAAGCTGGGATCTAGCCCTTCCAACTTTAGAGAGGGATCTCTCTATATGATTTAGCTCTTTTTTTAGTCTAGATATTAGGCTAGGTAAAAGGAACAAGTATGTTTTGTTGTAAAAGGGTTTACAAATTGGTTGAGACAGTTTACACATCCATTGGGCTATGGGGTCTGTGTCTAATGAAATACAAGAAACAACCAGAAACGCCAAAGAAGACTTTCACAGGGCGAGATAATGCATTCAACTGGATCTTTAATAATTTAAATGATGGACAGAAGAAAAGATGAGAAAGATCATTCAACTAAGAAGCAGTTAAGAATTCCTTAATTGAAAACCTTAGAAGATAAACATTTAAATATTTTAAAGTCGGAAATAGGGTATCTAAGATAAATCCTACAACATACGTTACTTTTAAAGATTAGTTTCAAAAAACATTATGAGCACTAAGCAAGGAAAACATTCAACAAAGAGAAAAAGGTCACCAGTGAATACATGCAAGAATCCTGTAAAAGTGCTTCCTCTTTATTAATGGCCGATCTCTTCAAAAATATTACAGTTTGACAGCAATAGGGTGTGCGAATTGACAACCCTCAATACTTCGAGAGTTGAAGTATTTATAATTCAAATTACAAACGTTCCTGTCATAACTGATCAGGACGTGCTCATTCTATTTTTAGTCTAACTACTTTAACTAATAAAAAACTGTTTGATGACTCAGTACAACTGCATGCGGTATTTCTGGGGTAGGTCGTTGGCGAGGTGCCTTCACAACCTCTTCTGACTGGACAGGTGACTGGATAGTGACAGCTCATCTGCTAATCTAGTAGATCACAAAGTTCTTCCCATTTGAGATGACTTGGCACTGAGACTTTAAGTAATCTATGATACACTTCATCCATGTCTGTATACTTAGCAAATGTAGGCTTGATGATGAATATGTGTTTAATCTCGTGCTGGATACTAATATCCAACTGCATTGCATGCATGAATGCTTTCCCTGTGATGCTCCCTTGTATCCCTGCAAACTTGGAACTGTCCTTAGACACTTCAGTCAACTTCTTCTTGTAATCAGGGAGTGTCATTAGTTTGTCATTAATGACCTTCAGACCGGGTAGGCCTTTCCTTTGGAGAACATCTATCTTATTGAAGAACTTCTGTACTCCTTGATCCATGACTGGAATCTTTTCCTCAAGCTGAAGCATTAGACTTCTCTTGGTTAAAACCCTTTTTACCTCAAGTATAGTCTCTATTCTGTCCTCAATTTTTGATTCTTCAAGTTCCTCTCTGGTCTTGGAATTTAGGAACCTGATGATCTCATTTGATTGAGCTGGCATATCTCCCAGCTCCACTCTGATTTTCTCAACGGCCTATTTGCTCCTCTGGAGCAACTCATTTTGTTTGAACATGATTTGAATCATTGGCCAGATTTCACTGATGGACTTGGTAATGTCTGTCCATACAATCTCTTTGACCTCAGCCAAAGTCTTCCCTTCCATTGTTTTCTTTTGAAGATGCTGTAGTGCTTTCCTGAGATGTTCTGTTAACTGCTTTTCTTTGGATAAGCTTGTCTAAAAAGAAGTTTTGAGCTCTTGGAGGTTCTCCACTTCTTTCTTAAGCCTGTTGATCTCTGTCTCTTGCAGGTTCATTTTCTCCATGGACTTGGCAAGGTCTGTTGTTCCTTCTGGTAGTGACACTGGTGTAGCAGAGGGGATTACTGTCACTTTTGTTGTGCTTGCTCCTGAGAGAGGAATAGCACTCAATGGAATAACTTCCATTGGTTTCATCTGTTCTTTCTCTTTCAATAATTTTTCCAGCTCAGCTTCCATTTCCTTGAGCTGAGCATTCTGCTCCATGAGCAAATTTAGCATCTCATCCTTCTCACCTTCTTTCTCTGCTATCTCCTTCGCCTGAGAGTCCTCTGTGGGTGGGAGCCTCTGTTGTTTTCTTAAGGATGCGATGTCATCATTTTTCTTTCTTATCATCTCTTCTGCAGCTTTCACATTTGAAAGATCGTAGCCGATCTTTAAAACCAGCTCCTCCAAGGTCTTAATTCTGTTGTCCTTAGCAAAAGATGATATCTTTTCCAGCTTAAGCTGCATCTGAGCGATGTTCAATGAAACTTGGAAATTTGCTGTGGAAGATGAAGCATGTGCCAATGTGTGAAAAACCATCTCTCCTGTTTGTTTATGCAGATCCATCTGATCTGCTGGGTGCACGTCTTTCGCTTGGAATTCGAAAGTGGCCCTCTTGTAGTCTTAAATAACCTTGGGATCCGGTACCTGTGCTTGGAGGTATGCCATGTGAATTCTCCCTTTATCTGTGTCAAATGTTGACAGCAGCCTATGTTGTGCCATGGATGACTACTTTCAGAACTAGGTGTAAGTGCTACTAGTGAGGGTCTGGTTCTTTTTCTTGATCAATTCATACTTTTCGAAAATGCCCAATTTGGGCACAGTTTTGCTTTGCTGAGTATCTAGGGAAGAATCTGTGGATTTCTTCGGTATAGATTTTGTGATTTCCTTATGCTGGCTCGAACCGAAAGGTGGAGTGACCGGCTTGACCCCTGTGGTGATTACTGTGGTAGATGGGGCTTCTTGTTCTACTGTCGCGACAGGCATTGAAACTGTCTTTGACTTTTTGGTGTGCATCTGGAACTCCTCTGATGACACCTCTATTACAGGAGATGACGACTCTTGTCGTGGCCTCTTCTCCTTGGGAACCTGATGTGTGGTAGTAGGTGGCACACTCGTCAAGGGCACCTACTGTTCCAATTCAGCTTGTTGTTCCACGTCCATCAGAGTGTCAGGCACCCATACCGTCTAATTTGCAAATTTCTCGATCTCTGGCTTGGACTCATGTGCATACGGGACATTCTTATTTTTCACCCTCATTTCAGAAATGATCCCGCATGGATCATAGTGCCAGGTGAAACTCATAAATAAATTCATCTCCCTCAACATTCTGTCAGCTTCCTCCCCGACACCTCTACTATTGCAGATAAAAGAACCTATCTGCCCTTTGATTCTCAATTGTTGTTTCTTCTTCAAGGAAACAAAATGAATGTCATCTGAATTCATTATTTGTCGAATATATTCTAAGGCAAAGATTCTTACCGGCACATATTGAGGTAGTTTGTAAGGTGCCAACTCACACCCGAAAACTCGGATCTCGGTATAGCTCTGGTACAGGTACCAGTCTCCTATCTTTACATTGTCCGAGGGCTGTAGAATTCTCTGGACCTCTTCATTTATTCATGGCTCAGGCCTGCCACTCAACATGCTTACCACCGGGTGGTAAAACTGATCAATGAAAGCTTTGAAGTCATATTCAGCAGAGTTACGCTTCAGAAGAGAAGTCCATGCTGTGACTGGCTGGGGCCGTCCGTCTGCATCCATCTTCTGCATGGAGAAACTGAATTTGTCGGCTTGGAAGTAAACGAACATGTATGCCAGTATGGAAGAATATCTGAACATACCCTCTGTGCCAAAATTCATGAATTGTTCATGAATATTATCGGCCAAGAAGGTGTTGTATTCGAACTGCGTTGTGGGATTTTCATCGTTTGAGAAAATGGATAGAAAACCCAGGATGGGCTAATCTACCCATTGGTCAGAATAGTAACCAAGCAGGGCACACAGGGAAGAAATGATTTGATTTCCTTTGGTGGAGAAAAGGGAAGAAGGGTAAGGGGGATTGGTGGAAGGGAGTTGAGTGGAGGCGGGGAAGAAAAGATCGAATATCTGAGATCTCTGAGGAAAGGTCATTTTCTGATATAACTCGGTGAGGATTTCTAAATTGAATGGGGACGCAGATTCAGCACGGGGAATTTGCATCATCTGATCAATATCTTCGGGAGTGATGGAAAAGAGGACGTCTCCAGATGAGGAGACGATGGCTTTTTGTTCGAGAATGTAATGGGCTTGGCATTTCAGCGCGAATTCAGGAAAGTGATGTATCTGGGGGAAAAGGTACAGCGGCAAATTGAACTCCCAAAGTCCAATTTCGTCGCTCTGGTCCAAGAACACCTCTTGTAGCCACGACTGGAGGTCCGAAAAATCAAAGTTGCAAATAGTATCTGCGATCAATCGATCTTTATCGACCAAAGGGATTTTGTCCAGGTCGATCGGAGGAGGAAAGAAATGATTCTCTTCCCCTTCCGCTTGTTTTAGCTTTGACACCATTTTAGCAACAGTACCTACAATAAACACGATGTTAGTGGGGTAGCCTGACTGGGGGTATATTGGTTGTGGATGAAGGTGGCGGAAAAACGATGGAGGTGTAAGAGTAAAATTTTCTGGTGCGATGGACGAATAGTGAATGAAGAGGGAAAACGATAATTTTATTTAAAATAGGGTTGGTTGAACGCGGGAAAACGGTCAGCATGACAATGGGTATTTTATCTAGTTATTAATGGACAACGGGCCACTTGGGGGTGATATGGCAGGTGACGAAGGCCAAAGCATGCGGATGATTGATGTGGCTGCTAGGGATTGGAGGTGAAGGGAAGTGAAAGTCACCATAAGGGGCTGGTCATGAGTGAGGGACTTAGGTACTGACAACCGGGACTGACAGCAGTTATGGGATGAGACGCAACCCCGGGAGAAAGTGGGACAAGTGGTCTCAATGGAGGATGACGTCCATGAGTGACGGGCGGTCAGATAGCATGTGGATGATAGGACTCATGGACCAATAGGACAATGCCACATGTAACAAGGGGCCGGCCGAAAGGAATATTCATTCCAGACCCCCCCCTTTGGTTAACAACAGAACACTAGGGGGGGTCCGAAATCCATTGTGAGCCATAGATCTGCGCGCTTATTTCCTGGCCGTAGATCTTAGCGCACTCCTTAATACTCATTTCGGACCCCCCCCCTCCATTAAAGGCAGAAAGGAGGGGGGGATATGGAATCCATTTTAGGCCGTTGATTTAAGCGCTCTATTCTGGGCTGTCTAGATGTGAGCCTGCGTTATTCCCAATTCCGGACCCCCCCCCCCCCGCTTAAAAGCAGAACGGTTGGGGGGGTCCGGAATGCACTGTGAGCCGTAGATTTTAGTGCCATGATTGGGACCGTCGATAAGTGCAAGAAACATATGTCAATAGCGAATGATGTATGCACTTAGGGAAAAAACTTAAGATAAAATCCATTTCATGGGTTTTTCTTTAATTTTGCAAAGGAACACCACCATGGGACTTTGAAAAACTATTTTCTAAGCATTTGGAACATGGTGTAAGCTTGATTTCAAGTTGGTTTTGATGGACTTTGAACAATAGAGCAACTGACCTACATGCTAACCTATCTTCCTAGAACAATTAACCCAGATTAAACTGTTTGGTTAAGGAATTACTCTACCTAAGGGCTATTTGACCAGGATTAGACAGTCTGGTCAGATTTATTCACTAATCTAACCTAATGGCTATCTGACCAGGATTAGACAGTCTGGTCAGATTTACTCACTAACCTAACAACATTAAATTTAAAAAGAACTTGGCCATGCTTGATGTTGGCAAATATTGAACAAGCAACGATGATGGTTGTTGTCATTAATGGCAACAACGGAGATGGAAGGATATGAAGGATAAAACCCCTTGGGGATTCGGATGTAAAAGCTCAGGAGGAACAACATTGAAGAAAACGCACGCAGCAGAAGTTTACAGAGAAGAAGGAAGACAAAAGAGTCAGTGATCGTTGGATCCCATTCAAATTTCCCGAAAGGCCGACAACTGTCATATTTGTAGAAGTTGCGAGGAAGATAATTCATTCGGATATTCGGGGATCGGGACTTTGAAATGTCCAGATCACTCGACAACGAAAACCCCGAAATCGCGATACGCGATTTCGCGATTTGATCGCAGACATTAAAGCCAAGGTGAATTCCCGACGAGATCTGGACCGTCTATTTGTGTGGATGCGTGGCAGCTTGGAGGCCCCATCGGAGAATCAGGGATTGGGACTTTGAAATGTCCAGTTCACTCGACAACGAAAACCCTGAAATTGCGATATACAATTTTGCGATTTGATCACAGCCGTTAAATCAAGCAGCGATCGGGACCATCCACGTGTAGACAGGGGGCTTCATCGGAGAATCGGGAATCGGAGTTTCACGAGTCTCGTGAACAATGACAACGAAAACCTTGAAATCGCGATATACGATTTCGCGATGAAATCGCAGCCGTTGAGCCAAAATTGCATCTGAACCGTTGATCCAACTCACGACAGCAGACCACGTAAACAAGGGACACGTGGCACAACCAGGGAATGACAGGTGTCAAGAAGATTCAACACTTTAGGCACATGTAAGTCACGAATCAGAGTGACACGTGGCAGGATCTAACACGTGTCAAACCACGTGTGACGTCAGCAGAGGCATCGATGATCGGGACCGTCCATCTGAGGGACAGGTGTCAAAGATCAAGGCACCGTCGTCATATTGGACATCGGGAAATCGGAGTTCCTGAGGTCGAAGGAAACGAGAAATCGAAAGTCCCGAAATCCCGAAGGGATCGGGACCGTCCATCTGAGGGAAAGGTGTCAGAAATTAGGAGCGAGTCAGCATATCGCCAATCGGGAAATCAAAGTTCCCAAGGTAAAAAAAAACAGGACATCGGAAGTCCCGAAATCCCGACACAATCGGGACCGTCCATCTGAGAGGACACGTGGTAGGAGATTGGTGCCATTGGTGAAAGGACCGACATGAGGTTTATCATTGGCTAATCGGAAATCGAGATATCGGAGATCCCGGGCACAAAGGTTTTGTGCATTTCAAAATCGCGATCCACGAAATCCCAATGAGTGGGGTACAACTGTCAGCACAACATCGAAGGAGGACAGAGGCGTAGTGGAGGCCAGCTGTTAGCATATGAAAGGAGCGT
Organism: Picea engelmannii; assembly: GCA_009831015.1. Lineage (NCBI taxonomy): Eukaryota > Viridiplantae > Streptophyta > Pinopsida > Pinales > Pinaceae > Picea > Picea engelmannii. The sequence continues at coordinate 108,485 of ML788113.1, forward strand.
CAGGATTAGGACGATCAGGAATCACGCGGGTGAATGCATTGATGCATCACAAACCCCGTAGCCCCGACGGGGTTAGGTTGTGGTCATGAGTAATGGTCACATGGACCAGGGCTCAGTGAGGAGGGCTGAAGCGCATCACGAATCGGGAAATCGCGAATCCCATGGACATAAACATTTGGTCATCGCAAGTGCCGAAACTCCGATGGAGTGATAAGACCAAGGTCACACGAAGGCAGGTCACATGGACCATTGTGTAGCTGGAAGGGGCTAGCATATGGAATGCCAAAACCCGATTCAAAAAGGCGTGCATAGGGTTAATTCAAATTTCAAAAAGGGGCCCGATTTCCTCTGGACAATAAATATGGGACCCAATGAGCGTTGAACGGGTCTTGGACCAATGGGCTTAAGAAGGGGTCGATGCTCTTCCTAGAGGCGATCTGGGCAGAGGCAAAGGAGGACTGTGATAGGTCGCAGAGGTCCTTTTGGAGGACGTAGAGGTCATTTTATAACAGTAGGGATAGCTACTGGTGGGTGAGGTCATTTGTGCAGGCAGCATGGAAGGTTTGAAGAAAGAGGAACCTCCTTGTGGCAGTTGGGTGGCAGATCTACATTGACAGAGAGATCTTAGCTGTGGGTTCAGCAAACACGAGATCAGAAGCATCATCTCCAGGTTTATTGATTTGTTTAATATGTGTTCTTTGGTAACTACCTGACAGTCTGTAGATCTGTGTTTACTCTTGAGATAATTTCTGTTACTGTCATAACCACTAGATGAAACTTCCTGATCCAATGTGAAAATTAATGAAACATGGTCAGCAGTGAGTATGAGGGTTAAACCCTTCAGTAGTAGGAATCTGCCAATAGAAACTAGTGCTATCTTCAGGGGGTTGAAGCTCCCTTCCAGGAAAGTCTGGTAAACGAGAGAAGGTTGTAGCCTTCTGCAGGTAGAAGCCTGCGTACTAGTATGAGTCTGCACTAGTACATTGTTGTAGAATGTTTTCTTAATAATAATCATTGAAGACAGAGACAACAACAGCGGTGGTTTTCTCCCGATCTGGGTTTCCACCGTAAATCCTGGTGTTCATGTGTGCTATTCATCTGTGTTAGTTTATTTTGTTGAATTATTGTTTAAAAGACATCTGATGAATGAATAAATCCATAATAAGATCTCTGGATGCACTATTGTTTTCATAAGAATATACAACAACTGATCTCTATAAAGTAGACTAATCTTTTTCAGTGAAAGAAAAGTTAAAAATTGATTGATAGCTCAAAATACTGATTCACCCCCCCTCTCAGTATTTCTCAACAATTGGTATCAGAGCCTGGTCCTTCTGAAAAGGCTTAGCCGCTAGAAGGAAGATCAATCAAAATGAGCAATCAAGACGGAATGGCATCTATTAG
>ML788113.1:116579-130699 GCA_009831015.1 Picea engelmannii
TCCAAGAAAGGCTGGTAAACGAGAGAAGGTTGTAGCCTTCTGCAGGTAGAAGCCTGCGTACTAGTATGAGTCTGCACTAGTACATTGTTGTAGAATGTTTTGTTAATAATAATCATTGAAGACAGAGACAACAGCAGCGGTGGTTTTCTCCCGATCTGGGTTTCCACCTTAAATCCTGGTGTTCATGTGTGCTATTCATCTGTGTTAGTTTATTTTGTTGAATTACTGTTTAAAATACATCTGATGAATGAAGAAATCCATAATAAGATCTCTGGATGCACTACTGTTTTCATAAGAATATACAACAACTGATCTCTATAAAGTAGACTAAGATTTTTCAGTGAAAGAAAAGTTAAAAATTGATTGATAGCTCAAAATACTGATTCACCCCCCCTCTCAGTATTTTTCAACACTTGAGAGGTATGGCCAAGTTACAATTATTGCATGGGGCTTTTCTTTTAAATTCTTTTATGCCCTCTTTTACTTTTATTTTCTTTTTCTTTTTCTTTTTCTTTTCCTTTTTCTTTTCACAAATTATTTGAAGACTGAGACATCATTTGTCAACAAATCACTAGATACAGATTATATCCAAGTCATCAACTGATTCCCATAATTTATTCGGTGATAACACTATCCACATCATCAGTTTCAGTTTTTTGAATCCATATTATCTACATATTTAATACGTCTTATTCCAATGGAAATCCCATATGGAGGATTTATTAAGAAGTAAAGGCCTATACCAGATTACCTTAGGAAAGGAAAAATAACCCACTGATGATGAAAAGAAAGTCAAATGGGATAATATGAATGACGAAGAACGTGGAATGATTGGAATGTCCATCTCTCTTGATTTAAGGTTCCACCTTCAATAAATTCATGATCCGATGAAGCTTGGGAAAAGATTGAATCTGTGTTTGGTAAACACAATATTATTCGAGCACATCAATTAGAAAATCAGATATTGACTTTAAGTCTAAATGATTTTTCTTGCATTGAAGACTATCTATCTAAGTTTAAAACACTTATAATTTTATGTGAAGAGTGTACCATAAAGATGGAGGAAGAACGATGCATATATATTATTCTTTCTAAGCTAGGTAGTGCATATTCTATGTTTGTATCTATCTTTTATGGCATGAGAGAGGATTTAGGGAAAGATTATCAAAAACCCACTATTGATTCCTTTTTTGATGCTTTGATTAGAGAGCGAGATAAGATTTTACAACTTGGAGTGATCAGCGTTGCAAGTACCTCCAACAAAGCCTTAGTCACCCAACAGAAAGATAAACCCAAGAATCCCAAGAAGAAACATCCTCACCACAACAACAAGAAAAAAAGGGGTCCCAAACCCACTCAAACAACTTCAGCTCCTAATGGTGACAAAGGAGCAAATTCTAAAAATAAGAAGACTGATAGACATTGCAACTTTTGTTAGAAAGATGGTCACGATGAGTCCAAATGTTTCAAGAAGATGGAAACTTTAGAAGCATTGATGAAGAAGAACAACATCAATATTGATTTTGCTTCTTATTTTTCTTCTCATGGACATGCACTTTCTGCTTTTGGTTTCTCCTTCAATGCAAATTCTACTTCTTCTTCTGATGAGTGGCTTATTGATTTTGGATCATCTTATCATATGGTTAAGGATAAAGCCATATTTTCTTCTCTAAATGAATGTAACACCAATAAAATATTTGTTGGTGATGATATATCTCTTAGTGTTGTAGGATCTGGAATAGTTCAAGTAGATAATGGTCATTTCAATGATGTATTATGTGTTCCAAGTCTTTCTTGTAACATTCTATCAACATATCAAATCACTTATTCAGTTGAAGGTAAAACCATAGAGATTTCACCTCACCAAGTTGTAATTAAGGATCTAAAATATTCTAAGCATGTTCTTGCAACTGTAATTATTGATGATATTAATAGGTTGTATAAGTTTGACAACTTTGGGTCATCATATTTTCCATCATTTTTTGTTGCTTATAGTGATGACTTGAGAAAACTTTGGCATGAACAGTTTGATCATCTAAACTATCACTCATTGCAACAACTATGTAATCAACATATGGTGACTGGTCTTCCTCTTGTTTCATGCAGAGATGTTGTTTGTGGCGGTTGTTTTCTCAACAAGCATCATCAAGATAGTTTTGAAAAACGTGCCTCTTGGCATACCTCGGGCCCTTTGCATCTTGTTCACAGTGACTTGTGTGGTCCAATTTATTCTCCTTATTTTTCTCGGTGCAAGTATTTCTTAACTTTCATTGATGAATTTTCCAAATGTACTTGGGTTTACTTCTTAAAACTTAAGAGAAAAGTTTTTGACAAGTTTCTGGCCTACAAGGCACTTGTAGAAAAACAATTTGGACACCAAATTCAAAGGTTAAGAACAAATAATGGAGGTGAATATGTGAAAAACAATTTTACAAGCTACTGCACTACACAGGGCATCCAAATTCAACACATTGTTCCATATACACCACAACAAAATGGTGTTTCTGAGAGAAAGAACCACACATTAAAAGAAATGGGTAATTGTATGATCTAATCTAAGGGATTAAGTATATAGTATTGGGAAGAAGCCATCATCTGTACAAATTACATAGTAAATTGTCCCATAAAGGCTCTTAAAAATATGACACCGGAAGAAGCATGGACTAAAATTAAACCAAATGTAATTTACTTCCGTGTATTTGGAATTATCACATGGGCTCACATTCCTGATGAGAAAAGGAAAGCATTGCAGCCTAAAAGTGAGAATTGTATATTTGTTTGTTATTCTGAAGATGTCAATGGTTACATACTTCTTCAACCACATTGTAATGAAATTATTATTAGAAGAGATGTTAAATTTGAAAATATGTTGGCCTGTGAGCCTAATTCTATGATTGTGTCTTCTTCGACCTGCAATCCATATTCAACATTTTTGCCTTCTTCTATTCCTATTATGGTTTCTTCTTCAGATGATGACAGTGAGGATGAAAATCCACATCCGCCTGCTCACCATCCTCCATATGAGTCCATTTAATTGGAACTAGCTCCCACACCACCGCTTCCTACATGGGTCCATTCAACACGTGAAGCGTCTGGTGATCTTGTCGGTGATCCTTCAAATCAACGTCATACACGTTCTCAATTCCAGCGAGCCTCTTCTCTTTTGGATCAAGTTTCATAGACTCATGATACAAAGACATTTGCAGAAGCTTCAAGTCATCCATATTGGGATACAACAATGAATGAAGAGTGTCGTTCTTTAATGGAAAACAATACTTGGGATATTGTACCTCTTCCAAAAGGAAGAAAACTTGTCAGATGTAAATTGGTCTACATAACTAAGTATGCATTAGATGGAAGTGTTGAAAGACACAAGGCTCAGTTAGTTTCCAAAGGATTTTCCCAAGTTGAAGGAAATGACTATAATGAAACCTTTGCCCCTGTAGCCAAAATGAATTCCATCCGCCTTGTTATTTCCCTTGCTGCCTCACATAAATAGGAGGTCCATTAGATGGATGTTAAATTCTCCTTCTTGCATGGGGATTCACAAGAAGAAATCTACATGGAACAACCTCCTGGATATGTCTAGAATGACTCTATCCTTGCTTGTCACCTTAAGAAATCTCTTTATGGTCTTAAGCAAGCTTCCCGAGCTTGGTATGCCAAAATGGAAAACTTTCTTATTGACATCGTATTTTCTAGCTGCCATTATGATCCTAATGTCTATACCAAGAAAGTGGGAAGCCATCTCATAATCCTTGTCCTTTATGTTGATGACCTTATCCTTACTGGTAATGAATCAAAAATTTTAAACCATGTGAAAACCAACCTTAAGAACAAATTTGAAATGACAGACTTATGATTTTTGCACTATTTCCTTGGCCTCCAATTTTTGCAAACCAATGAAGGAATTTTTCTTTCCCAGTCTAAGTATGCTTGTGACCTTCTTCATCACTTTCACATGGAATATTGTAAACCAACCCCTTCTCCCTTCCATTCTGGAGTCAAGCTTGCTTCCACCTATACTTCTCCTAAAGTTCATGCCACCTTGTACCGTCAGTTAGTTGGTATCCTCTTATACTTGACTCATACCCATCCTGATCTTTCCTTTGTTGCTGGTCTTGTTTCCCGATATATGTAAACATCCTATGAAAGCCATTGGAAATAAACTAAAAGGATACTTCGGTATATCCAGGGTACAGTTCAGTTCGAGATAGGCTCTAATGCCTCCTTCCTTCTCCTATTGTGTCACTATTGTAAATCCTTAAATCTTATCCCAAGTTGTTCTTAAGGCAGGATGTTAGGATATTTAGACACCTAAGAGTTAGTTAATATCTACTTGGTCTAATGTGTCGTTAGGTAAAAGTGTGTTTCTTTAGTATGAATTAGTATGCATTTGTAGTTAGGAAATCCAACGGTCACGATATGTTCCCGACATAGAGTGATCCGACAGTTCATAGTCTCCTTGATCTTAACGACTACATTGATACGTGGCTTAACACCTGATTAGTCCATGATCTCTATTTAAAGAGTGTGGAGGGTCATTTTTTGATGATCGATTATGAGAAACTATCTTGTAAAATCTCTCTGTAATCTTTTTATTTTTCATTAGTAAACTGCTCCAAGTGTCCGCATTGGCTGGGGCCATGGATGTTTCCTCGTAGGGGTTTTACCACGTCAAAACATTGGTGTGTTGATATTTGATCTGGTTGGGTGAGTGGTTACTGAAGGTGTTTGTCCTCTATTTGAATACCTGTGTTGTCGAACATCGATATGATCCAACATGTATATTTTATAGACATTGCATGGTATGGCCGACGAGCTTTATTATAGTGGATAAGTGTTGGAAGTTCATATGTTAGTGAATGTTGACGTTTCGAATGCGTGTGGGACATCCTATATGCATATACCATAGGATGGACATTGTTGTTTTTCGATGGTGGTTAATATGGTAGGTGGATGCCTTGGTAACATGTGATCCAAAATGCGTTGGTGCTTACTTGGCACCTGTTGGTTGCTAGAGGTTTTGATGTGGCTTGTCTTGGGTTTAGCAAGTGATTAATGTTGGTCATGACCAATAGTTAATGCACCACATTTTTTTTCGAAGATACCACTTTGGATTTTGGAATTTGTTTCATTCATTAGTGAAAATCAAGCTTTGGTAACCGAAGAAACTGCTCGAAGGTGCCTTTTAATCCACACAACACCAGGTACTAGGGTTTAGATTCCCTATCATCTAATGTGATTTTTTATTAATAATTTACACATGGCTCTATAAGAGCATGTTGTGCTTGTCATTCAATTCTTTCATGTTCTATTTTGAAGAAAATTAAGGTGGTTTGATCCCATTTTTGGAAAAATGCATGCACAAAAGTTTGAATTTTATGGTGGATGGTCGATTTTCATAGTTATGGTTGTTGGTTTCCTATTTAGCATGTTGGTATGCATGTATCTATGGATCATTAAAATGGCAAGGTCTGGTGTTTTGGGTCTTTGGTGTTTTAGTGTGGCAGACCCTGTGTTGTTTCTTGGAATATCATGTGACCTTATGCATAACCTTATTGGTCTTCCCACATGCACATTTCAGCTAGGCCAAGTCTGAAATAAAATGTTTTGGGTCAAATCCCTCATATTATTGACATTTTTTTATTCTTTGGCAACCATGATCATGTAAAAACTTGGTCATTTTGATTATGGTCGTTGTTTGGGACCAAAAAAAAATAAGGAAGCATCGTTGTCTCTATGTATTATGATTATATTTGTAACAATGTCACACCAGAGTCCAATATTGTTTCTTAGTAATCTATTGGGCCTCATTGAGTTGATGATTGTGCTTTGGTGGAAATAAATTTTTGGAACCCTTGTTGTTTTGTGACATCTCTGTTGGGTTTGATTTTGTGACCTTTTGACCATAATAGGGGCACGATACCATGATTTTAAATGAGTAATTTCAATGCATATATTTTTCTGTCATCTCCTTACAAATAAAAGGATCTATCCAGTTTGGGGTCAGACTGAACAAACATTGTGAAATTTGAGTGTTGTTTCATAAGCAATGAAGTCAATCATTTAAGAACATAGATAAAGAAGATGTTTTGGATAACTCAAATGTTTTTTTTGTGACTTTGTTGATTTTTTGAGCGATGTCTACATGAATGTTTCACATTTGATGTTGACAGTAATCTATAATGTTTTGATTGAAGAAAAAAGTTGGTGTTAAAAGGGACTAATACATGGATTTTGATCATTAAAAAAATAAAAAAAAAATGTTTGGAATGTGACATGAAAATATTTTGAGAACAATTCGAATGATGAAAAAAATGTTGTGTGACATCTATGTTTTTGAAATGGATACTTTATGGAATGAGAGATAGACTGTGTGGTGACTATAATTATGTTTGTTGGAATTGTAAAGATTGAACGATAATGGAGATACTTATAGTATAAGCATGTCCATTGTGTTTGTCCATCATACTTAATATTTTCCATTCATTACAATCCCTTCCATCAACCCAAATACATGTTTCATTCCCATGCTTAGATTATAATTGTAAGAAACATTTCATGGGAGAATTGTATAAGTTGAAAAAGGAGTGTTTAGTTGGTTTGATCTCTGCTATGTTTCATATTTTAAGATGTTGATGATAACGATGTGATGGAATTAGTCATGGTAAATGAACATTATGTATTGCACTTCCGAATCATACTTGCCAGTTTCCACTAATTACAAACCTGATCATGAAATCCCAAGAGCCCTATAAATCCCTGTTCTGAGTAATTACTAGTTCTGGAATGTGGAATGCATACCAATTTCTTGCACATGTATTGTTATGTATATAGAGCCAGGTCTAAATTGTTATTTTGAAAATTTTTAGATAATTTATTAGTTATGATCTAGTTATGATATTTTTGAATGTGTGTTAGAATGCGATTTTTTAGCAAGGGAAGTCATAACAGGAGGAGTAATAACAAAGGTAGAGGATTGGGTCCCTAGCAAAGGGGAAAAAAATATTAAGGTTCTATATACATTTTGATGTAGATTCAGAATAGTTTAATCAATTGTTACAAATAGGGTTCCTCAACTTGGCTGGCCAACAAGCTTACAAACCTCCACCTATTCCTGAGAATCCATGCCCAAATATTGGCATACCAGTTCCAAATCATAATTCCAATCCTTTAGTTGTGCCAGAACGAGATGGCTCACAATATATTGTGCACTCTCCTCCCAGACACTCAAAAAAATGGCCAAATATTGATAACCTAAAACAACCTCCATTTCATGTTTGGCCCATTGGTTCACTGCCACCACCTCCTCCTCCACATCGGAATTTTCAACCTCAATCCCAAGCCTCACATGCACATCATAAGGCCAAAATCATCGATCTTGAAGAAAACATTGAGGAAGAGAAAGTAGCATCATCTAGGTTAAAATAATCATAGGAGTATTCTCATTCAGTCACTTCCCATATGCAAGAGAATGATTAGAAATCTGCTAAGGTAGATTCATAAATTGGAAATAATGGAAAGGATGAGAGTAGTCATAGAAAGAGAGGGGAAACGTCTCACAATAAATATGGTTTCTCATAATTTCTTTGGAACTTATATATGGACTTGTTTGCACTTTATTTTGGACAACATATCATTTTTGAACAACTCATGTTTATGTTGACAACTCATATTTGATAGCACATTTTTTGAAAAACCTTATATTTTGCATACTTCATGTTTGGATAAATTATGAAATGGATAGATTTTGATAAGTTGCATAATTTCTACATGGAGTGACAAGGGGTTCTTATGATTATTTCATTTTTAACATAATAATGACATGAATTGTATGACATGGTGAGATTGATATGTAATGCATTCAAGGTGGAAGATACAAGAATGAAATAGTTTATTTATTCATTAAAGAGAATTAGGGGGTCCTCACTTATTAGTTTTATTGAATACCCTTATCATATTATTATTATTATTATTTATTAACTTACTTAACAACTCTCCTATTAACTAACTATTTGTTAGTTAATAAATTAACTGAAGTGGTTGAGTAATTCAACTACCTTGGAGATATTAAAGGGAGGGAAGCTGGACAAAGTGAGAAGGTAGGAGACACATTTCTCTGATAAGGTATACTCTTACTTCCAAGTGATATTTCATTACTACTTCATTCATATCTGATATCTAAGCTAAGACACTTCTTGTGATAGCAGGGTCTATTGAAAGTGATGAAAATCTAGGACCAAGGAGCATTGAATTCTGATATGCTTCCAGGTTGATTGTCTGCAGACTTCTTTTGGTTTCTGGATTAATTTCCCAGTGCTAAATAGGATTCTTGTGTAGATTTATAATAGAGTGCAAAGTTGTGGCTGTTGGATTATCATTCTTGGTCTAATTTGAAGGCACCAATGGCCTATGTGTGTGTTACCTTAGGCTGCTAGAATTTCATCTGGTCCATAATTTGAAAGTATGTGAAGTGTATTGACTGTTACAGAATGAATGAATAAAATCATTGATGGTTTTATAACTCTCTTGGTATTTTTTATTTCTATAAGATTATGTAATTTTGCTTCTTGTTTATATTATTATCTAAAAAAATCATACTTCTTTATTTCAGTTTGCATTTGATAAATGATTTAAAAACAACAATTGGCCTTTAAGATAATAACTTGAAGGTTAATTGAGCTTGCGATAAGGATATAAAATAGGGTGATAATCCTACCTATCTTGTCTTATCCAAACAAGATTCAAAAAAATGTTGTGAGGAGGACTTCCATTTCATTTACTCAAAATTAACCATACTGGATATAATGACAAATGAAGGCGTTTAACTAGATTTTATGGTGTATATTAACAACGAAATGCGGAAAATGGTTTAATAATAGTGGTTTTATTGGGCAAAGAAATATGATGAAAACAGAGCCCAACACACCCCCAAACCAAAGAATTTGCATGTCCTCGTGAAAAAAAGAACTTGTAAATATTTATTCATTGTATACTCTGTTTATAGATTTATGTGACATTGTTTTTTTCTGTAGGTGTTAGTTTTTTTATTATACTGTCACAGATTGATTTAAACAGAGAAACAAAATTATTATGAAAATAGGGGACAAGCAAGGGATGGGTTATCACATAGTGATAGTGAATGGTATGAGTGTGGGTAATTGTTTGTGAAATAGTGGTCGTATGAACTTGGACACCTTTATACTCTGCATCTTATATTCATTTTAAGAACAATATTTACTTGTGGTTAATTTTTTAAATCGACAACAATGACTTCATCCTCTTACTCAAAACAATCAGATGACCTGGGAATGATTTATGATGTACAAGGAGAAGATACTATAGATGTTGCTTTATGTTTGTATTTGTATACCACATATTTCCTTTTCATTGCTTGGTCTTATGATCAGAGTATAATTTTCATTATGACTGGTGGCATGAAAATGGAGGTTTTAGTGAGTAGTTGTGATGGTACTTCTAAGTGGTAATAATGTGTAGTGGCGTGTGGAGTTGGTAATAGTGGTTATGCATCACGTTTTCCAAATGATTAGTAAATTAAAGATATTTATACCCATTTTACCTCAAGTTAACTGATGCATGCTCAAGTGGAAACTATGAAAAACATGATGAAAGATATGTGGAATCATGATGTGGACCACTAAAAGATGAAGATGAGACAGAGAAAGGCTGAGAATTGCTGAAGAGAATGAAGCTAATGAGAGATGAAGAGAACGGAAGATGATCTACTAGATCCTGAAAAAAAACTTGCTAAGATGAACTGAAGATGATGGAGATGCTGAAGAGAGACTCTGAAGATCTGGAAGGGATTTGGAGATCTCCCCAAAACCCAAGAGTTTTCATGTCCTCATGCAAACTACTTAATATTGAGTGGAATGCATCTACAAGAAAACAAACTGTTGCCAACTTTTGTTGATACAAATCCGAGAGTTTCTAAGAATGAAAATTGGAGAGATGTTAATGAATTGTGGGCACATAGTTCATGAGTGCTAAACCTAACCACACAGAGAAAATCATAATATCATATAATAAACTGATCATAACATGAAGTACATCCAATGCCACATTCTGACCATTTAGATTTGAACATTTTTTGAAGATCACTTATGAATATCCCCCCTCTTTGATTGACCAAGATAATTCAAGTATAACACACAAAAAATATATAAAATCAACTTTGATTATTTTAGTTCTATATCAGAGATTTATATTTCCTTACTTAAACAAAATTCATCAAAATATTATAGAAACATGTATATTCCAAGATCCCTGTAAAAATTATAATAGGGATTTTTTCTTTAAAGAGGAAAAGAGTATCAATAGTCTCAACAAATGAAAACCCCATGGGAAACCATCCAACCTTTTCCAATCTCAAAAGATTTACAATCATTTCAGTAAATAAAGATAAATTTAACAGGTAAGTATATTAGGCTTCTAAGATCATGGTCCCACTCTTAAGATAGTACATCTTAGATAAATTATAAATTGGATGTAAGGTCTTTGTTGATTAAGGTTGGTTGTCATTGATGGAAACCCTTGAAGAAATCCCCGTAGCACAAAGGTTTGGGTAATTGACCCAAGATTGTTTGATGTAAATATGACTCATTATTTTTTTTCATGGTTGATAAGAAGTAAATATGGATGAACTCCAAAGTGGTCCCCTTATGGTGAAAGCCCTCACGGGAAGACGCTTTGCAGAGTAAGATAACCCATGCTTAATTGTGGAATAATGAGATGAAGGACAATGAATTTGTCAGGGAAAATATCCTAGATGGATAGTGCTTGTCATGTCATTTCCAGTGTTATGTAGAACGTCACATAACTCCTCACGATTATAGAGCTATGACCATGTGAAGTTGGAGAACCCAGGTTTGGGTAATGGACCCAAGTTTGTTTGATGGATAAGGATATGATTTTTTCTATATTTGAAGGTAATAGTACATGGATAGTACAAGTACATGCCATTATATTTTTAGTGGTATGTGGAATGTCACATAACTCCTCATGGTTTGAGAGTTATGGCCTTACGAAGTTGGAGGACCCTCATATGTCATCTAGAAGTGCCAAAAGGTCAAAGTAGTCAAAGTGGTTTATGAGATTTTAAAAGGTAAATAATAAAGTGGAGTGATGAGTGTATTATAATTAAAAGTGAATAAAAAATAAATTATTTCAATAATAAATTTAATGGAGAAATTAGAAGTGGGTTAACCCTAAAATAAGGAAACTGGGCCAAGTGACCTAGAAGATGTTTTTAAGGAAGCTACTTGGAGAGTATAAATAAGAGGAAAGGATCTCTCATTTTGATCACACTAGAGAATATTGAATATCTATAGGTGTCTGAGGTAAACAAGGATATATAAGCCAAATTTCTTAGGGAAGGTGAAGAAAAGAAGACTGAAATGCAAGGAAGGATAAATTCTTTTGATAGTGCTTTCTAAGGTATGTTATTTATAGGTCATCTCACCATTTTCGCTATAAATTGTTTTCTATAATGATTCAGATCATGAAATTGATATTCCATTGAGAAAACATACCCAAGTATCTGTGGTAAAAAATTGATCTTGTGGGCATTGTATTTTGGGATTTACACTCTATGGAAAATAGGGTTTGTGGCTAGTCTTGAAACTAGTCAAAATCTGGTGTTTTGGGTAAAAATGTCATAACTTCTTCATAACGGATCCAAATTCAGTGAGACAAAATGTGTTGGTTAGGGTACAGTTTGTAGTATGATTTGTAATATTTTTGAATCAATTCAACAAAATTTCTTGCAGGGCATGCTCTACAAGGTCGCTCTCTAGAATAAGTCAAAATTCAGCAAGGTATGCCATTTTTGCTATAACTCCTTTTCTAAGAGGTTTTAAGTAGTGAAACCTGGAGGAATTGCATAAAACACACTAAAGAAAATTGTGTATCAGTTTCAGATCTTTGTATATTACAGGTTTAAATTTATGATTATTTCAAGTTAGGGTTGTTGACTAATCCAAAACTAGGCATGTGAGACTAAAGAAAAGTTTGATGAAAATGCTAGTCTCTTGTTGTTAAAGTTAAGGAAGGTTTGCAGGAATGTGATATTATACACTAGGTCTATTACAGAGCTACAAATAATATTTGGATGATGAAATTGATGAGGGCTTTTGGTTGAGGTACATGTTGAGTACATGGTTGAGACAAGTAGTTGATGAGTTGGCACTTACATGAGGTGTATAGTTGATGATGTTGGTACATATTGATGAGTCATAGTTGATGAGTAGTTGAAACATGATTGGTACATACTTGGTACATGGTTGTATGCACTTTTTTATGGTACAAGTTGATTACAGGTTGTTTGGTATAGGTTGGTGCATGGTTGATGCACTTGTTTATGGTACAGGTTGATTACAGTTTGTGGTACAGGTTGATTACAGTTTGTGGTACAGGTTGATGCATGGTTTAGATTTATTGTTACATGTTTACAACGGTATATATCATAGTGATAGTGTGACAGTGGTTCTATCATTCTACTTCTACTTCAGGGTGGCAGGACAAGGCAAGAACAAGTGGTTGTAGGCACCTTCCAGTTGTAGCCGGAGAACATAGGGGGTTGTAGCCTCCTTTTGGTTGTAGCCAGAGAATTGGGGATTTGGAGCTTCCCTCAGGTTGTAGCTTGAGAAACTAGGGGGTTGGAGCCTCCTTCCAGTTGCAGTTGAAAAACAAAGGAAGTTGGTGCTTCCAATGAATGTAATTCTTCAAGACATATAAGAAAAAGCATTACTTGGTTTTCTCCTGATTTGGGTTTCCACGTAAAACACTAGTGTACTGTGTATGTGTGTGATTGTTTATTTCTTACCGCTTATTATTGGATAATAATTCTACATTGATATAACATTTGAATAAAAAGGATTATAATTATGCTATTACTGATTCACCCCCCCTCTCAGTAATCCAACAATTGGTATCAGAGAAGGTTCTTTCAGAAATCAGTCTAACCACTGAAAGGTAGATCATGGAGAGTACCAACTCATATAAAAATGGAATACCACAATTTGATGGACAAAAGTATGCTTTTTGGAGCATAAGGATGAAGACATATATACATGCACATGGATTTCAAGTTTGGAAATCAATTGTAGATGGATACACAGCACCAACAGTTTCACCAACAAATGACAAAGCAGTGAAACTTGGTGAGAATAATTCCAAAGCCAAAAATGCACTTTTGAATGGTCTTAGTGATACGGTATTCACCAAAGTTGCACATTGTAAATCTGATAAAGAGATTTGGGACAATCTTCGAAATATTTATGAAGGAGATTCAAAAGTCAAAGCAACAAAGCTTCAAACTTACAGAGGTCAGTTCAAACAACTAAAAATGAAGGAATATGAAGATATCACAACCTACTTCTTACGAGTCGATGGAACAATGAATGCAATCATAAGATTGGGAGAAGAAATCGAAGAATCTGTAATTGTTCAAAAGGTACTAAGATCTCTTCCTATGAGATTCAACCCTAAGATATCAACACTAGAAGAAAGATTGGATCTAAACTCAATAAGAATGGATGAACTGCATGGAATGTTCATAGCATATGAGATGATAAATGAATAGGAAAATCCAGATGTAAAAGAAACAGCCTTCAAAGCATCCAAAATATCGAATCAAAAGAAAAAGGAACAAGAATAATATAGCAGCAACAACGACGTCTCGGAAGATGATGAAGAAGTGGCCAACTTCATCAAAATACTGAATAAGGGAACCAGCTGTAGGTATAGAGGTAAGATTCCTTTAATTTGTTTTGATTGTGATGGTATTGTTCATTTTGCTAACAAATGTTCTCATAATAAAAAGAGAAATGATGAAGGTTACTCAAAAGGTATACAAACATATAAAGGTAAAATAACTACAAAGAAAGTTTTCAAGAAAATCTCTTGCACCAAAGAAGACATCTCATCATCAAATGAAGATGAAGTTAGTTACAATGAAACAGGGAGAGTTCTATTCATGGCAGTAGAAGACTCTGATAAAGAAGACTCTGAAGAAGAATATGAAGAAGCATATGAAGAAGAAATTGAAGAGGCAGAAGTTGACTTTCGAGAAGAATTAATGAGTGCCATAGAAGTTA